>OMKY01217909.1:0-11629 GCA_900302395.1 Bregmaceros cantori | reverse complement strand
TATATATATATACATATATTATATACACACACACACGCGCACAAATACTCACTGCAGCGGTGCGCACCGCGGTTTATCCAAAAACTGCATGGGAAATGCGGTTGTTGTAAAATGTAAAAGCTTTGAAGTCTCGTCTTCATCCGCTCGCTGTCTTGAAAGCGAACACACATTGAACCTGCAGCTTCACTGTAAACATGTGAAAAACGCACCACCCTAGTGTTGAGCGTGTAACTGTGCAGAGCGTCAGAGAAACCCGTGCTGTTTAAGGTCGGGCTGTATGGACAGGTCAGCGGCGCAGACGCTGTTGACAGAGCGCGAGCGCACACAGCGTGCGGCGTCAGGCGAGAATGTCACTCGCATCCGGGGTTCGAAACATAATGTAGCAGAATACCTGGAATATGATGTAGCAGAATAACACTTCCTCATACCAGAAACATGATGTAGCAGAATAACGCTTCACCATACCAGAAATATGATGTAGCCGAATAACACTTCCTCATACAGACACAAGCACACACACACAATGCGAAGATCTACTAACCACAGAGATCCCAAGTACTCTCAAAATCAATCCTTCAAGGCACAGTGCTAGGTGGAAGTATGAGAGGAAGACAGAAAGCGATGGGAAGATAACATCCAAGCGTGGATAAGGTGCAGGCTGAGTGACGCCATGCGAGTGGCCGAAGACAGAGAGAGATGGAGAGGGCTAGTTGCAAAGTCTTCAGTAGCGCCCCAATGGTCACCCAGACTACAGGATTGATGATGATACTTGTAAGGGACTACAGGCACTATTCTCAAGGGTCTGATTACCAGGGCTTGAGAACTAAATTATTTTTAAACCGTTTCATTCTGAATGGTTCAGGCAGGCCTATGTTCAACGTTTTCGTTCCCGGTAACGTTCCGCCAACAAAATATCGGTCCTTAACTAGTTTGGAACGAATACATTTTTTGTGTTCTTACAATTCCTTATATTGTGCAATGTTAAGTTTAGATATATGAATAAAAAATATATTTGGTGGACTATCAAACTTCAGTGCAACTGTATTAACGTGAAAACTTGGTTTAAAAAACATTACATTCGCTTCCTCGTCTGTTCATAAGATGGAGCCCCAGATGCCTTGGGCATTATGGCTGATGGTGAAAGTGGACGGAAATAGTCTCCCAGACATAGCATATGTTAAAATATTTAGAGAAAGAGAAGAAACACATTTGTAACCGGTTTCGTGGATTTCATAATGTTCCGTTTCTTTTCCGGAACAGTTGAAGAAATATTTTTTTGTTTCCGTTTCCACTCCTTGTAAAATTACGTTAAATTCTGTTCGTTCTCATTCCTTGAGCCAGTTCAGAGCCCATCTGATTACTGTAATCTGTTTACAAGTAGCCTGGTTACTACACCACGGCATAAAAGGGTCAACTCATTCTTTGTTCCTCTGCTATCTCTCTCTTGTCTTTCCTCTCACATCCCCTGAAGTCCGTCATCCATGACCCCATTACACACTACACAGCAGCACTTTTCTACAGAGCAAACAGCACAGACACTTAATCACATACAATAGGACATGCACTGTCCTGCGGGCCTGCTATAGATAGACGGGTGAGATTGGAGAATGGGGTAGGGAGAGAGAGAGAGAGAGAGAGAGAGAGAGAGAGCAAGAGAGAGAGCAGAAAGATGCTATATTCACCACAGTTCAATGACAATATACACTCCCCTGCCACTTAATTAGGCACACTTGTACAACTGCTCGTTAATGCCTTATCAGGCAATAACATGAATGAACAAATGAATGAAATTTATCTAAGGACAGACAGCGCGATTATTCATTGAATGGCAGCAACTCAATCCATGTAAAAAAACATTATAAAATTCAACAATCATCACAGAAAGTCAAAACAAAGGTATTGAGCTTCGCAATGTATTACGGGTTATAATGCTTATTCTAGGGTTCCTCGCTGCTCAGTACTTTTCACGGTGCATTGTGGGATGCCTTGAGTGCACTATATAAGGTACATGGAGAATTCGGACACCCCTATAATATGGCGTGCACCCAATATAGTGCACTATATAGGGAATAGGGAGCAATTTCGGACAAGATGAGCTGCTACGCTGCAACTATGGTATCTGTGTAGCTGCCCAATCAAAGATCAATGGTTATTTACTTTGACGATTATTGAAATTGACAATTGTGCCAAACAGATTGGGTACTACCAATTTTTGCAGGATCAGGACTTTCAATCGGGATTATGTATCGAGGATCGGGACTCGTTATTGGGACTCTGTACCAGAGATCGTGGTCAGCCGATCCTTAAAATCAAAGGATCGGGATCGAATTGGGAGCGAAAAAACCTGATGAGCACACCCCTACAATTTAATTTTATCCCATAAGTGCAACATTTTTTTCAAAGATTGACATGACCAATCCAACACCAAATATAAATGTATGGTTGTAACAACCCTTTTCAATAAAGAAGAGACGTGGTTTTCCTGAAGAGTGTGATTATTCTGAGTTTACAACTCCCTCTCGTGATGGTTGGACTATATAGCATTCAGTTGTTGGCTCTCAGAGCCCTCAGGCCGGGCTGGAGTGTGAGAACAAGTGGTTCTGTGACGGAGGCAGAGTATATAATGACCGAGGCTGACAGACGCCAGTCTTTGGAACACAGCGAGTGACTTGTTGTTCAGACTGCAGCTCAGTCAGTTGAGTTGCTGATTAATCAGCTAACGGTTTGTCTTGTGGAGGAGGGCGGAGTCCCCGTCAACACTACAGCTACTGCTTTTGTCTCTGCTGTTGTTTTTCCACAGCCGCTATATTTCTGTCCCAAGAAATATAGTTTCATATCGTCCATATGAAAATTTGATCGTAAAAATTTAAATCGATTTGTATAAAAGTTAATAGCTGTAGCCTCGGTTGTACATTCTCAATAAGGAAGCAACTTCCAAAAATTAAAGTTGTGTTGATGCACTTCTATTATTGCTTTTCATTCCATAACTAGAAGCAGAAAGTGCAAACCTGCGCCAAGGCCACTGATGCCAAAACATCTAGACGCTATTATGTTACTTATAGGCTACAAAAATGCACCAAAATTCCTACACTTGTCACCAGTGGTACGCGAGCACGTTCTTTACGAGCACGGAATTATAGTCATAATCTCTGCCGGAGGGGGGACGCAAACCCAGGTCTCCAGTTTGGCAGACCGTAGGGCTAACCTCTACACTATCTGAGCTGTATGACTACCATGCAGTAGAATGGAGGCAACTGCTGCGTGTTGCTGGAGTTGAGCCAGTTTGTGAGCTCATAAGAGTTGTCAATTTATTGTTATTTATAGGCTAGAGAAATGCACCAAAATGTAATCACTTCTTCTGTGTGTAATCAAATTTCATCCAGATCCGTGCACAACTTTTTCAGTTGTACTGCTGACAGACAGACAAACCAACGCGGCCAAACCAACGCACAGGTAATAATTGAGGATAGGATAGTGGGCGAGATTACTATGAAGGCTATGAAGGGATAAAACTATCGTATAGGACAGCTGGCTAACCGCCAGCCGTATCATGGGGACATTTCTAGGACAAGGACAGATTCTCCGCCTCTAACCAATCACAGCTTGGCAGAAAGTTTTGAAAAAAAGATTTTGGAGATAGTGTGATGCTGGTGCAGGCATTCAGTGGTGCATTACATGCACACATTTTGAAGAGGTCATCAGTGAACACATGGTTTCCCTCAACACCACCAATCATAAAACTCAACATCACTCAACTGCTGACTGCACGCAGGGTGTGTTCAATTCTTTCTCATCCTTTTTTGTCTTTGTGTACTGGTGGTGTAGTGCTAACTGATATTGTCCTGTGCGTTGCTGGCCCCTGGCACATCTTCGCCCCACACTCAGGCAAAGACTTGTCTCGGGCAGAACTAAAACAATTCTCATATCCCCATGATTTCTCTATGTTAGCTCACAATGTGGACGGGAGCCACCTTCTTTCTTCTTCTTTTGTTGTTTAATGCTGCTAGACCAGGTCATATGCGCCGGCGTTAATGACCTGCTCAGACAAGTGTCGACCGCCGTTTAACAAGAAGAAGAAGAAGATACACAGCATGACATCACAATATCTCCCAAACTCCTTATATTCTGTCAGACTTGTCAAGTCACAAGGGCAAGCTGTGAAAAGTGAAATCTTTGTAATGCCGCTGGTACTGACCTGCCTGGACATGTGTTGTTGACCGTTGAACAACAAAAAAGAAGAGGTCACAGAATAATCCATCATCGTCTTTGCCCAATCCAACATTCACTAGATAGTCCAAGTCAGCAAGTTTACCACAGAGCTCATAGACCAGGCCATTCAGGGCTGGACATCCTAGAAGTCACAGACCTCTGAACGTGTCCGGCAGTCGGCAGCTGACACATTCAAGAGCCAACACAGAAAGGCCAGAAAGCACTAAGACGAGAGATGCAGCCCCATTGCAACTGGAGACAGGGGAAACACTCCAAAGACTCAACAATCTTGAAAGGAGAATGAGATTATGAACAGAAATACAGTCAGGGAAACGAAAAGTTCTGAAGTTGTCGTAAATCGGCTCGCTACCTTTGACGGATGTGAAAATTGGGATGCGCTCATCGTGCCACTATCATCATCACGCCCAGCTGTTCAATCAGCACTCCATCATCAGTAAGAACACACAAATAGCCAGCAAGGAGAAGCTGGCACGTCTTGGCGTAATCCTGTAGCAGTCGCTAACACATGAGAGCTAAGAGCACAACATGTGATGAAGAATGTCACCGATTAGTACATCGACACCTGGATGGTGGAGCATGAGGGGCTTTGAGAGTCGTGATGTTGAAGGAAGTGGAACGAGCAGGACACATCAGTCTGAAATCTGTGACTTCAAACTCAGGACGCAAAAGGTGAAACTCATCCCAGAAATGAGGTCCAGGTTTTGATAAAAACAAAAACAAATAAAACAAAAAAAAACCACAATTTGAAACAATCGATTGTATTTTTCCCAGCTCTGGGGGATAAAGGCGATTAAAAAGACATAAAGTCATATGCACAATGCTGGATTTCCATGGCCTCTAGTACCCTATGTTCCAAAATCCCTATGTTCAAAGAAGTTATGGGGCGTTTAGTCACAGTAGTCACTTAGTCACAGAAGGGTTAGGGGTTAACCCCAAATCCTATCCACTACCCTAACCCTAATCCCTTTCCCAACCCCTACCCTAACCCCTAAATGACCTGTAAGCTTTCAAGACATAGGGCCTTCACCATTTCCACATGTGTGGAGAATAAGAATAATTTAACATTACAATGACCCCATTTCTAACCCCAGCAAAAACCTAATTTGTGATGCTGAACCAGTCACAAAAGTTTGCCATCATCGTCTTATGAACGCTCATGATATCACAGAGAAAGTGCTGCTGTTGACAAGTGACAGCATGCTCACGCTATTAGCATAGTATTAACATATATCAGCTCACAGCCGCCTTCCAGCTACCGAGAGGCCTTACATCTGTCTTCAACTCCTTCAACATGCAAATCCACAACATGCTAAGTATGAGCTAAACATGGGCTGATTTTTCTGAATGTATAGACTAGTTAACGCACTAAATACAGGGAATGGCATTTTGTCCCGCCGGCTGAAACGCACTTCCTGTGTCTGTATAGACAGTTGCCTGTGTAAAGTCATCGTAGTGGACAGACTACCCTGCTTCTCTCACTGTTTTATAGTTACTCACCAATGTGGTCACATGTTCTTCTGGACCAATGGGATCGCTGCTTCCACTGGTAAATCCAACATGAATGAGCAATTGGAATGAGTTGCGCAGATTATTGAATTGAATCATGCGTTTGTGGGGCATCGATCCGCCCAAGAGCATTTGGCTGTGGAATAGCACAGCACAAGTTACCACCATCATTTTAGAATATCATGGTAGTTGTTTGTTTCCACTGAATAGACAAACATAGTTAAAGACACGGCAAAATAAATGGCACCAGAAGTGACGTTCAGACAGGAACTTTAATCGGAACTACCTGCCAAACTCGTTTATTGTTCCCAAGATAGCTAAATTTTCTCATCCATTGTGGTGTCACAAGGTGCTGTCCAGTTTTACAACGTCTGTGATGCTGATGCGGAATCCGCCCAGTGGAGCACTGGTCAGGATACAGGAGCCTATGTATGCAATATGACGGCCCTTGGTTAATAGTGTTGCCCATCCCCTGGGATGTGTTCCTGTTATTTTAATAGCTGGGTACAAGTGATCCCTGGATAAAAATCATTGTTACCTAAGAAAGAAAATGCTCAATTTTTCAATTGTCCAAGTTGTGTTCCACTGCAGCTACAAACAAAACGCATAATAATAAACAGCTTTGGTTCTTCTGACGCGGTGCGGGTGTGATATACGATCTCTGTCTGCCTGTTAGCTCACGAGCTGCGTGTGGCACCGAGACCGAAGGAAGATTTTTGCCACGAGCAGAGAAAGCGAGTGGCTTCTTTTGAGGACAAGGAGGAGCATTCACTCACGCGGAACACCCGGTGAATGCATGAATGGATGAATGCTACCAGTTGATAAAGGGAGTCACATTCTGTGGTAGAGGCTGGGGGGTGGGGGAGAGGGAGAGAGAGCGAGAGAGGGAGGAACACGAGGTGGGGTTCTAAGGAGTCTTAGAAAGAAGACATACAGACGTCAGTGTTGTTTTCGGGCCCGCGGCGGACCCAACACATTTCACTCCAAAGACCAATCGATTCTCCCCGGCCGCCAGCAACAGCAGCTTGCTAGCATAACACTACAGACGTGAAACACCTCTTGATGATGGGAGATACCGATCGATATTACTCAGTGGTTCAGAAGAAAGAATGGATGATTCAGGTGGAAGGTAGACTGGTGAGCCAGAACCAACAAATCGTCCACGCAATGACCAATCAAATTATTTGAATCAAGACCTGGACGGAGTTTGGTATAGGCGATGCGAGACGTGGGCGTAGTTTGGTTGTTACGCCTCCACACCGCTAGTCCCACGTACTGCGCTGTGACTGGATGACATGATTGACTGGTTTTATTAGACCCGTTTTTATTGTGTGCGATGAGTGGACTATTCGTTAGTTCTGACTTGCCAGGCTAGTGGAAGAGCTGTGCTAGTGTCGTGAATAAGGTTGAATGATAAATCTCAATAGATAGAAATTGATAAACAGCAGTGGGAACACTGTAAGGGGGCGCACCGCGGTTTATCCACAACCCGTGTAGCAAAGGCCATGCATTGTTGCGTCGTTGTTGTGCATTATTGTGCCACTGGAGCTTAGGTGTCCCACATTTGGCAGTGGTTCACATTAGCGGAATCCACCCTATTTTATTTAACTTGGCCACTTTTAAAATAAAATAGTCAGTGATCTGACTGTGTCACTCCTAAAAGTATTGGATGACGTACAAGTGTGGCAGCATTGCTGAGTGTGCGTTGGAGTGTCTGTGACTGTGTGTCTAGTGGTGGGTGGGCAGAGGAAAAAATCGCCTGATGCCAGTTGGATGAGGTCACAGAACATAGCTGGCATTTTACATCATCCTCAGAATCCACACATACAATGGGGTGATGGGATGTGCAAACCCACTGCAATGTTAAAGGAACAGTAATGTTTTTGTTTTGTTTTTTCACTTTGGCCTCATTTCTAGAACAAACTCATTATTTACGCAGTGGGTTACACACCTCTATTTTAACTACACTGAGTTCCAACGGTTCTTCACTGCGACACCAGCATTTGATAGTTCCGTGGTTCCGACATGGTAAATTTGCTGCCTCGACACAGAAGCGGCACCGTTCCAACATGGAAGGGCCATGGTTCCGCCATGTTGGAAAGGCCGCGCCTAACCCTAACTGTAACACAAACCCATATCGGAATGCCGGCATCCCCTGACCGAATACTGGCTAATCGAAATGCTGGCACTGACGCTCAGTGAGGAGGAACGCTGCAGTTCCAATGCATTGCGGTAGATGATCCGTGTGGAGAAACGTCAAAATGGAGAAACGGCAAAATTGTGGGTGCCCCCAATTTTATGTCCTTTTTGGTAGCTTTTCTCCAGCCAATGCTATTAGATTCGGCCATTAGCATGACTATGTTCATTCTTGTTATGGTTTGGTGGTCCTAATCTGATTACAGTTAGAACTAGAGGTATTCAGTCGGTGCCAACTGTTGAAGGGATGCTTCCAATTCTCCCTTTGATAGTGTGTTGCTCATTACCTACTTGTCTGCTGTATTACTACCATTCCTGCAGACTGCAGCTGGGACTGCTGAACGAAAATAATTTCCCTATTGGGGTCAATAAAGTTTTCTGATTCTGATTATTAAAAACTCCTGCTTCAGTGGAGTCAACTATACTGGAATACTTAATAAACCTAATCCTGAAATAGCATCTGCTAGCATGAGTAGCCCTCGAACTATGCAACAGCATGTTGTGTGGGGTGCAGCTGTATGCCTTACTCCAGTAAGGTTCATCATAGTTCACGTTCTCCGCTTGTAGCAGAATGTGCACCAATGTCAGTCCACTGTCATTCTGTTGAGGGTTGTCAGGTCAAGTCCTGGCCATTTCTAGGTGTTCTCGTGCCATCTTTTGGGTTGTCTTCCTCTGCTCCTTTTGCTGACCAATGTGTTTGCATTTGCGTTTGCCATGTTAACTTTATAACTGATGTATTTATCCCAGATTCGGTGTGTTTATGCTCTAGGGTAGGTTCACAAACTGATTTTCGAGGCCGACACTTTCAAGATGGATGAATGGAGGCCTCGTGGCGTAGATGTTAAAGACGCTGCCCCAAGGCAGCCCATAGTCATGATGCTGTGGCTTAAGACCACAGCACACGCAGCCCAGTGAGATTGCTTCTCTTCACGGTCACTGCCCATTCCGCTAGTCCCGGATCTCTCATCCTCCCACACTCACAAGAAAATCATAATTTTAAAAAATGAAATAAATAATAAACATATGCTTAGTTTGGAGAGTAATTACAGAGAACTCGCTCTTGTGCTTGATATTATACAATTCTTGTTTGCTATCAATCTTTTCCAACTACCGATGTTGTTAAAATCATTCAATTAGGGCTCTATGATTTTGCCAAGAATCCAGATTTTTTTTCTTTGAAATCTGAAGAAAGAAAAAAAAATTAAAACTTGACTAACATTTTGAACATCTACTGATCTATGCAACTTGGATTTGGACGGTTATACATATTGCACATTCATGCAGTGTGGATGATGTGTGGACTCAACAAGGATCTGGCCAACGATCAGTATCTTGCTAACACTCAGAGAAAAGAATGATGCCAGCTTAGCATCCATGGCCAACAAACATCTACTACATGATCATCTTAGAGTCATAGAATAGGCGTAGTAGTCATAGAAGGTGAGGGGAGGATGAAGGGGAGAAACCACCATAAAAGTCATAAAGAGACCACAGGGTGAATGTGAAGAGAGACAGAGACTGACAGAGACAAGTATGACAGAAAAACAGGAGGAAGAGGGAGAGAGAAAGCTATGCGGCAGCTGTTCATAATTGCTATTGTAGCAGATGGTGTGAGGGAGGGGTGGAAGGACACGCAGGAGAGGAGCAAAACCTTCGAGGGGCCCCACAGGGTTTAGTCTTTGGACCAAAGACCTTTGGTCAATAGTTCTCAGGCTGGAACAGCAACGGTACATCAATACTGATGGTAGAACAAAGTGAAAGATCACAGAAGCAGTGACTTTGAAATATCAGATTTGTGTGTTTACACATGTCTACCCCATGCCTGCAGTGTTTGTGGATACCACTGGCTCTGCAGCGTTACAAGTGTCTATCAATGAACCACTTTGCACAATTCTAACTTCAAGTTAGAATTGACTCTACACGCTAATAGCTCCACTTCTCCCCAGTTTACCTTAATTCCATGTACAGTACATGATTGTAGATACCAATCAGAATGAATAAGATGCAGCTGTGCACATGCATTTTGTAAAAAAATGTGAATTTGAGTGTGAGGGGTGGGGTCGGGGGGTGCCACTTGTAAGAAGTTACGTCGTAGTTTGATTGTTGTGTACCAGTTAGCCCACCCCACCTCCTTGCTAATTGATGTAAGACTCCAATTTTCTTTTTTAAACTTGAAAATATCATACTTCGTGCTAACAGCTATAAGGTGGACCGTACTTAAGGATTAGACGTCCACACCTACTCCAGACTTCTCCGGTGCAACATTCCTCCTCCTGCACCTATGGCCTTGTTGTCTAACAGTGTCTGACAACTCTGACAATCTGTGATCATGAACTGTTGATGCTTCTCCTCAGACTAATCACTAGACTGTCTTTGTACATAGACTGTCTTTGTATACAGACCGTCTCTGTAGATAGACTGTTCATAGTCCGCCCCTGCATATAGACTGCCCCTGTACATACTGTTTCTGTACATAGACCGTACCTTTTCTCTGTACATAGACCACCTCTGTACATAGACCGTCCATATACATAGACTGTCTCTGTACATAGACCGTCCCTGTACATAGACCATCCCTCCACACAGAAAGGATGTGGGCTGGGATTCCATCCCAGGATCTTTGTGAGGTGAGGCAGCAGTGCTAACCACTACACTGCCCTGTAGAAGTCTACAAGCGTGCACTTGCTGTGTCACTTCGCAGTCTCATACGAAGCTCTATGCGACACCAGAACTTGTTAAACCATATTTCTATAGGATCCCACAGGTCTAATAAGAGTATTCCCACGGGGGCGGTGGTGTGGTGTCGCCCGTCGAGGGCAGTTACGTAAGAGGCTGCAGCGTCTTTGGTCCACCACTCACTCACCCCGACACCCCGGCCACGCCTCCTGCTGTGCAGCTATTGTGGATTCATTTCAACCCACCGCGCCGCACCCCAACCATGACCAACGCACCCCGCCCAAGATCGCTGCATCCCATTGGATGGAGATGTCGCCATCGACCCGGAAGATCCCTCCCATTCCCAGCGTCTCGTCTCATATATTTGCATGATTTAATAGCGGACCAGTTGCATTTTGTTGAAGGAATTAGTTGATTCATTGTTAATATCCAACATATTCAATTGGAACATTTACAAGAAATAAATCTTGTTTGCTCAAAATCTAATTAACTATGGCTATTCCTACCCAAATAAGGCTGTACAATTTTCCCCGGAAATTAAATCTTGATCTCAGAATCGGATGTCTATATTCTGAAGAATAGACAAAGAACGTCATCATTCAAAATATAGATTTTATTTACATTTTTGCAAACAGTGTCCCTATTTGTAATTAAATTGGATTATTTGCATTGTGATTACTGCATTTACAAACAAATAATCTTTTATCTTTGTTATAAATTGTACTTATTAGCATTTCAAACAGTGCCTTTCTCCAAAGGTCTCAAGTCACTGTTTAGGGTTGATGGGTTTTTTTTCTTGTTTTTGTTGTTTTTCATGGTTTTTAACTTTTTGCCACATTGAAATGTTAGTTGAAGCATTGTCTCAATATTGTGCTGCAATTGGGAACATGTAAATGACTTAATGCAAACATTGATGTAATTAATGTAAATATTTATCCAAATTCATTCATCCCACTAAACAAAATAATTCAATATTGATTTCAAATCAATTGATGGCACAGCCGCATAACCAACAAGTGAA
>OMKY01217882.1:0-10411 GCA_900302395.1 Bregmaceros cantori | reverse complement strand
GGCGTGAAGAGACTGGGGTCGAACATGTCGGGGGGTGTGGACATCGCACAGTCGGCAAAAGAACTCCATTAACATGAATGGGTCGCGTATTTGCATCTCTGCTCCCTAGCGGCCCAGCCCATCTAATTCATAGGCGGTGGTGGTGGTGGTGGTAGGGGGCGGGTCTGTTTTCGGACTGCACGTTGAAGCTCTTCTTCGTTTAAACAAAAAATGCAGTTTCAACCTAATACATTTGATTATTTTGTTAATTTATTATTTTTCTTTATTTTAGCTCCAAACATGACTATTAAATTTTTTTGGGAGATTTTGTACTGTTCTAAAATGTTTTTTATTTATTTAGAGGCAAAATATCATAAATTTGACAATTCCATATTCAGCATGTCACCCCGCCTTTAAGGTTACAGCAGCTCCTTATTCTATTATGATCTCTATACGTACATGTATCTGCTCTCATGAAGTCATATGAGCCTCAGCTGCGTAAATAGGGAAGTGCAGTGCCTACCATAATCCGACCCAAAATGTCCATGTCATTCATCCTATGAACTTCAATAAAATCAACAAGCTAACATTTAAAATCTCCCACACTAGCAGTGTAGTTATGATAATTATTATAGTTTGCAATATTAATATTGCAAACTTTTTGCTGTTTCGCCATCTCCACGTATTTGCATTTTTGACATTAGCATAAAAGAGCCTACTCTTCTGAGCTAACTTTTCATCCAAGCTTACTTGTTATCTTTATTATATTGCTGTGTTACTGTGGGGCCTGGCACTGGAAATACAATCCAAATGGCATTGGAAATAGTATATTCAATGCGTTTGAGCAGAAGTGGGCCAGATTAATCGATAATCAAACTAGTTGATGATTATTTCAATAGTTGATCTTCATCGATTAATCTGTTGCAGCTCTATATGTTTTCTAAATGTTTGTAGTAGCAACTGTCTCCTCAAGTGGCCAAGTTAGTCCTGGGGAGAAGACTGTCGAGTATTCATCACTTCCAACCAATCACAGTTCTCTGTGATTAGTAAATACACCCACATCTCCGGCACCTATGAAGAATCAGCAAGAAGGAAGCGGCTAGGACGATGAGGATGGCCGGCAACTGCAACTGATACAGAGCTCCCAGCCTTTAGACTGGTCCTATGGGAGCCAACGCACAGGCATCGATCGCGAGGATGTCTCGTCCTCGTCCTAACGTACATTGACCAAATGAAGAACAATGCGGGAGCTGGAAGCTGTCCGGAGCTGGCCGGGTGTATTTAGAAATGGGAAGATTGGAAACTCCAAAAGGAAGCTTATCTGAGGACGACCGGGAGAGATCGGAAGCCTTGGCTGGTTGGAAGTGACTCATTGGGAACTGTGATTGGTTAGAATTGATGAATGCCAATGATGACGCTAATGGTGTCACCCTCTGCAAATTGTAGAAATCTTTATTTTATTTATTTTTTAGATCTACATATTTAAAAATGACTTCAAAATTGCAATGTGGTGCGGGCTGATACACAGTGATGATGCCAGTTGAAATGAAAAATTTCAACTACTGTAACATAGATATCATTCTGCCCGTGCTTTGCTGAAGAGAATGTTATGACAATTCTGAGCAGCAACACTCAATCGTTTCATATGTCGGTGTTGGAAGAGTGAAACTCTGGAACAAAGTTTAGAAAACAGCACTGTTGTAGAAAAAAAAAACACAATGCAATATCAACAAATAAGCATTTTGAAATTATGTTCCTTCCACTGTTTTCATTCCTCTGCAGCAAAGCTATGTTTCCTCTTGTTTTATTTCGTTTCACTTTCACTTCTTTTTTTATGATGGTGACCACATGTTTTGGCAGGTAAGCAGGTCTGTCAGGCAGGCCTTGCCGGAGACTTCCTCTCCTCAGCGATACCTCATCAGTCAGCCTGCGCCGGACGGACCCGGGGAACGTGCTAACACAAAGCTAAACGTCGATAAATCACACAAGTATGTGTGTGTGTGTGTGTGTGTGTGCGCGCGCTGTGTTTTTATGTTACGTGCTTTCAAAACAGTGCTTTGGCGTTGTGTCATTGAGTCATGGGGTGCTGCTTGCAGGAGTTGGGTTACTAAAATGGAGGAAAATTGGGTCTGAAAGGGTTCAGCGCAAATTTGCTTCTGCGCTTCCTGTCTAGTGTTTGGGATAGCTGTATTATGTTCTGAAGAGAAGCACGTGGAGAGGGGTGGGGGACGATGGAATCATGATGTTTTTGTTGTTTTTTTGTTTGTTTTTTTCCTTTTCAAAATGAGATCCACCAGTAGAGTATCTATGAGGCTGCTCCCTCAGAGAAGACAGTTATTTACGAAGCTGGGGGTCAAAAAGGAAACTGTGGTACTGTTCTATATCTTAGCTTTTCTCTCTCTCTCTCTTCTCTCCATTTTTATATCTCTTGCTTCACTCACTTTCTCTCTCTCTCTCTCTCTCTCTCCCTTTGTATCTGTCTCTCTCTCTATTAGCTATCCATTATCTGCCTCTGTCTCTCTCGCTCTCTCTGTCTCCATCTCCTCCATCTCCCTCCTTGTTTATCTGACTTTCACTTTCTCTTCTCTTTCTCTGTTTGTCTCACTCTATCATTTCTCTATCCGCTACCTGCCATTCCTCTCATCTCTTCTGTTTCTCCCTCCTTTCCCTTGCTTTCTCTGTCATTTCTCGAACAGTCTTTCGCTATATGCCTTGCCTTTTCCTTTATCTGTCTCTGGCTATGTCTCTGTGAAGAAAACGAGAAAAAAAACTAAACAAATTGCCACCCAGACAGCTGAAGGAGACAAGTGGAGGTGAAGAGGAGGGATGGGGCAGAGTAGACGTGGGACGGGCGAGGAACAGTTTGAGTTGCTGTGGGGACTGACGAGTGCACCCGTTAAAGTTAGTGGTGCATGCCAGAGGGTCATCACGCCACACGCTCCTACTCGCTCGTGCACGCGCAGCCGCTTGTGCATCTGTCTGTTAGAGTGGAGGAGGTTGGGGCGGCTTGGGGGGGTTCAGATAATGGCACTCAGGAGTGAAGCGTGTGTCATGGGCATTGATCGGGTGCGACATGCGCTGACGGCGAGTAATGCGCTGGCGCGCGGGGCCGCATCACTCTGAATTTTAGTGAGACACATGGAGGAGAACGCGAGGGAATGCATACATCTTAATATCCATGGCTTCGGCAGAGGACAGGACGAGACACTCCTTGAACGAACGGATGAGCGACCACGTCATGGGAAGAGAATAAAATAGTTTTTAGGGAACGTGCGGTTGGCAGAGCTTTTATGAAACGCAGTGAGAGCATGCGCCCACACAGATTTTATCAGACTTTAAGGCAGGTCACACAGCAGTGCCAAACTACAGAATTTACTCAGAACATGAATATAGAATGAGCAAAAAAAAGAGTAATAGAAATGCTGAGAAATAAATATCATGCATTTAGAATAGGATGAATTATATTCTCTCTCTTTCTCCAAGACATCATCTCATTTCATTAATTTCATCAACACATGAACAATGTTATTTATGAGATGACCAAGGAGACGTTATGGGGCTGTCTTTGTGTACCTAAAAAAGGCATTTGTCATTGTTAACTATGGTGTTCTCTTAACCATCACATCTACACACACATAATGTGTACAAATTAATGTAGACAAGTCCGTACTTGCACTGGCGTCACACAGGGATCAGCAATGGGGCCACTGCTATTCAGTCTATATGTTAATGATATACCATGAGTTCATACCAACGTCAACATTCAGATGTATGCGGACAATACATGCATGTACATATATGGCAAAGACGCTATCACTGCGACAGAAATTAAGTCAGACAAGATCACCAAGCTAATCTCAGATTTTTACAAGCCTTGGGGATGAAATAGGGCCCTGCTTCATTTATTGTATAATAGTATTAGTACTAGAAGCATTAGACCTCTAAAATCTATCTACAAGCAAGCAATAAATATACTGGCAAATAAGTGCATCATCATCATCCTGTTACAGCTGATGCCTCCTTAAAGCAGGGGTGAGATGAAAAATCATGTTTTAAAAGGATTTCTTTGTTTAAGATAGGCTTCGGAAATAATAGTGGACCATTTAAAACTCTATTCTGGGCGTTTTGTGGTTGCTTCACAATATTTGCCTAAAGTGGGCATTTTGAGGTCCTCCCAGATTTCGGTTAGTTTTGAAATTGTGGAATTTGTGACGTAGCAAATTCTTCAATACATATTGCGTTGACATCACGTATGCACATTATCGCCCCCTACAGTATATGAGTGGAACTGCCTCAAACTATTTCAACTAATGACCAAAAGTTGATGATACTGCATGTTGGGTGTATTAACATGGCATATAATATTTAAATAGTACACGCGCACATATGTATGTGTACATTTTTGTGTTTGTGTGTAACCATTACACGAAAAAGCGCCTGTTGGGGCGTTTTCTCTGCGCTTCGGGGTCCTCCCATATTCCCATTGAAATGCACCAACGGACCCGCTCTCCGGGGTGGGCGACCACGGAGGATGCAAATTGGCTCGGCCATATCCCACTACTTGCCGGCAGCAGCGGATTAGAGAACAAGGGGATGTGGAGCCGCGGCGCATTTTCCCCTTCCCTGCTCGGCATGTTAACATTGTAGGACACATGTAGCAGTGTGCGATGGCCGCTGTCAATACTCTGGTCTTTCTTATGAATTTATTTCCTCTAGAGATGTGCACCATCCATGGTATTTCGAACCTTTGGCTGAAAACCCTTAATCACCCACCGAAAGACTGACTCAGTCGGATGGCTCGGGCCTCCCGCAGCAAACATCGTAGCCGGCGGGCAGGGGCACCCGAGCCGTTTGAAATGACGATCATAAGTCTGCATTCGGCGGGTGAAAGTTGCAGCAACTGTGTTCACTGTTAACAGAAAGCTGCTAACTCCTGCTCCAGCGAGCCTCCCACACACGTCTCTCCCAGTCCACTGCTGCTATCCGAGCTCTGCTTCGCTTCGACTGGGAGCCTGTGAGCCCTTTCCGGGGGGAGGCAGTAATGTATCGTTCGCGTGAATGAAATGTATTCAGTTCTTTTGAATTATTTGATTACATTTCTTGAGAAAAGGAACTATTAGCTTACTTTTTGTTTACTTGAAATATAAGTTTCAAATGTCTCCAACATTTTAAATTATTATTATTCGTATCATATGATTTTTATAGCTATACGATTCTTTCCCGTGGTCCCCTCAATTCATCCACACTCTTTCCCGAAAAGAGTCACTGAAAGAATATTTTTGGTGAACTGATTCACTTGATAAAGTGAACGGTTTCACTAAGCGGCGGGCATATACTGTCTATTGGGGCGTGATTGTCGGCGAAATTCACAATAACCTACTTCTTCGAATATTAATAATTTGTAGTTTCAACGTAATAAATTTGATTATTTCGTTAATTTATTCATTTTTTTATTTTAGCCCCAACCATGACTATGACACATTTTTGTGAGATTTTCTACCGTTCTAAAATTGTTTTTATTTCTTTATTTATATGCAAAATATCATACATTTGACAATTTCATACACACGGGATGTCACCCCAGCATTAAAGAGAATGGCTTACTAAATATCCTGCCTCAGAAAGCGCCACGAGCGCAACTAAAGTAAAATGGCATTCCATCCCAAAAACAAGCTTCTCAGATAGTTATAATTTGATAAAAGTTATAATTTGAGACCCTGCCCCACAGTTGTAGTGAAACATCTGCTGATGCTTTGCTGGGGCACATCGTCAATGATGGCCCTGAGGTCATTGTGTGTTTCGGGCCTTTCGAACATCAGACACCCTCTCTCAGGCGGCCCAGCTGAGGTTCATGACGCCTCAGCTTGTGCCCCAGCAGCACTTGGCCACGGATCTGCCCTCTTTATCCAGAGCCACCTTGAGGCTCTCTCTGCTGCCTCAGTGTTGTTGCTCTTCTTCTCCTCTCTCCTGTGATGCCGAGTATAGGCTCTGCACAGAGACTGTCCGGCAAAGCCTCTTCACCCTACTTCTACAGGCAAGCACCTCGCCTTCCAGCCTCGTTGGTGGCAGTCGCTGACTAAACCCTCATACTTTCCTCATACTCTCTTCCGTTCATAGGCCTCCTCCATTCTTTCCTCCCATGGCACGGTCAATTCCAGCATGACCACATTCTTTGTTGCCTCTGATACCAATATGATGTCTGGTCTGAGGGTGGTCTTCGCAACATGCTGGGGAAACTTCAGTTGCCAATCGTGTGTAGTGTTGAGAAGCCCTGATGTGGCTCTCGATGTTGTTGCCTTCTCCCCAGCTCTGATGAAGCTGATGTAACTCTTCCGACAGCTGGTGATGCCAATGTGGATGCTCTCTGCGATGGTCTTGAGCACCTGATCATGACGCCACACATAAACATGAACAATTTCACCAAGAAAACTAAAGAACAGACATAATCGCACTGATAATTTGGAATTCGGTTTGTAAAAGTTTTTTTTTTCTTGAAGGAAAAAGACGGCCCTCATTACAAATGGAATGGAAAACAACTCTTGTATATCTGATGTAACAATCTTGCTATTGTTGAATTATTTTGGTATTACATGTTGTCTTGTAAATGAAATCATTCATCCATTTGTTTCTGCTTTATTTGATGACCTACAAGACCTCGTAATAAGTTGCTATCACGGAACACAATATCCGGAGGCTGGGAGCACAAGATCTCTTGAAAGATGTACATTGTAGCAAAGCACTATAAGATGTCTGCTTCTATTCTGCAAGGATGAAAGCTGTAAAGGAGTGAGAGGGAAATGGGGAGAGAGGCACACACATCATTCAGAAAAAGAGTGAAACGGTGAGATTTTAGTTCAGTGAGATGGTGGCGGAGAGTTAAAGACAGGAAGTGAGGAGAGACAGAAACATGCACTCTCTACTCCCAAGGAGAGGTGAAGACAACCACACAACCTTTTAATCTGAGATGCATATAGCACACTAGAGCAGGGGTCCCCAACCACTGGATCCCGACCCAGTACCGGGCCGCGAGACACACCGAACCGGGATGCATGACTTTGAGGGGGGGAAAAAATGCTCCTTCTAGGAGCAGGAGGAAACAGTGAGGGGTTCCCGTGGCACCACAGGACGAGTCCCGAATCCAAGACAAGAATTTTATTACTATTAAAAAGTGAACCGGGCAACGGCAATATAATTTAATGGAGAGAGCACCAGTGTCTACCGTTTTCCGAAGCCTGTATAAAAGTGATATTGGACAAGTGCATTAGTGTTTTCACAGAGTGATAGAAAGACATACGTGTATTGTGTATGTTCCGAAGAAGGACAAACAGAGAGCCACACACACGCACATATACACACACTCCTCCATTCACAAACGGGTCTGGACGTCCATCTCTCTCTCTCCCGCTTTTCGCTGCTGCCGCGACTCGCAAATTCTCACTAGCACTATGGCGGGAAAGTGCTGTGCGTCGCTAGTCGCTGTGCATCGAGGGTGCAGAAGCTGGTTCTGGAGTTGGTTGAAGAGCTGGTGCAGGAGCTAGTTCTAGGGTTGGCTTAGAAATTGGTTCTGGCGCTGGTTCTAGAAGTGGCTCGGAAGCTGGTTCAGGAATTGGTTCTGGCGCTGGCTCGGGAGCTGATACAGGAATTGGTTCTGGCGCTGGCTCGGGAGCTGGTACAGAAGATGGTCCAGAAGATGGTTTGGGAATTGGCTGGGGAACGTCAGGGGACAGAGGAGTCTTCCTTATTGGTTCCATCGTCCATTCACGCAAGCGTTGCTCTTCTTCATCCCAGCGCCGCTGCTGCTCCTTCCAGCGCTGCTGCTCCTCTACCATCCAGCGCCGAATAATGTCCTCCTTGCGCTGCTGCTCCTCTTCCTCCAAACGTTGCCGTTCCCCCTCCTCATAGCGCCGTTGCGCTGCTTTAATCCAGTTTATCATTTCATCCTCCCATCGTCGGTGCTCCACCTCCCGCTCTTGCAGCTCCTCTTCACCGCAATCCCGCTGCTCTTCTTCCCATTCTCGTTGCCTTTCATGCCAATCTTCGAGCCAGAGTCGCTGCTCTTCGTCCCACTCTGCTCTGCTCATAAATGTATTAATTTCTGCCATGTTCCCGATATTTATTTTTCATCATGAATTTCAATTGTCGTTATTTTTATTTCTGTGATGTTCCAGATTTTTATTTTCATTGATTGCATTTCCACTTCCCCTCTTATTTTGTTCCCGTGGAGTTCCAGATATTGTTTGATTGTACGGAGTTTGAAGCAACGCTGCGGTCCACTGGGGGCACACGTGCTCGCGTAATGGCGCCCACGTTGTCCTCCAGCATCATGCGGAATTTTCCACATTCTAAAACACTCTCCTCCCCCTTCTCTTTCAATAAAAAGCACTTTGTTCTGACACCATTGTTGTGAGGAGCGGATAATAACTCTCAGGATGGTGCGGGAGGCGATTGAACACGCGATGCGTTCGGCAGGTTATACCGCGTGTGTACGCTCACCTCACAAGCCGTTGATTGGGAGGGGTGATGGCGGGCAACAGGTGGTGGATGCGCCGTGTCCGGAGCACCCGGGTTCGTCCCCGGTAACCCGGAGATATCGGTGGAGATCGCCGTGATGATCCCACCGATGATAGATAATGAAAAGTGAACGCTAAATCCCACCCACGCTAATCGCTATACTAACTAAGTCCCTATGCTACGCTATGCTAACTGAACTATCACTAAACTATAAATACTTGCTGCTTTGCTGTGAATGACCTGTCGTCAGAATGATCTGTCGTCAGGGAGTCGTCCTTCGTCAAGGTCCACAGGTTGGTTTAGAGGCCCGGAATAAATCAACGTAGCTACACTGTTACACAACGTGATAGAGGGAAGACGAACAGGAGACTGACTGGAGGCAGAGCGCGCGCTTCCAGGTACACTGACATCTCGCGACAGCTGCCACCGGAACTCTTGCGAGACTTAACTGATAGTGGAATTAACTAGAAAATCTCTCCCACAACAGTATTGTACACCTCCTTTAGCACAATGACACTGTGGTGTGATGAAGATTTCAGCATGCCGTCAATGACCACCAATGACAGATTGTGATGGGCTTTTATTGATCATCAGTGTGAGATAATTTCTGGTTCTGTTGCAATGCATTCCAATGCTCCCTCAATACATACTGCAGTGATTGCTGGCTCCACCTTCTCCCCAGTCAGCTCTTCTAGTTATTCTAGAATTAGCGCAAGCACATCACCAGCCCAAATTTTGGAGTAGTGCCATAAAGGTTGACAGAATTTCCACTTCAGGGGCCTCGGCATGTTGCGATGCCAACTTTGCATGGCACCAGCGAACGGATTACAAAACAGCCGACAACACATCAGCCGATAGGAAGTGTGCGCGCGCTCGTCCGCCACTCGTCAACGTCGTTCCATTGGTGCTACGTACCCTTGGTGCACACTGGGTCTCCAACCGTTTTTAGGGCATCATCCAGGACACTGAAATTTAAACAACACTGGACAGCACCCTACGCAGTAAAAAATAGTGTGCCATTTGAGACAGTCAATATGTGTCACTGTGTGTTCAAACCAAACGCGAATTGGGCTTCCAAAGCTTCTAAATTATGTGTAAAGTAAACGGTTGGGAGCGAAGCCCCGCAAGTTGGCGTCTTGGGCGAATTGAGCGGCGCGTCTTCGGCTCTACCGCGCGCTGCTGCTGCATCTACCGCGCTGCTGCTGCCGTGTCAGGTCATGTGACTTTAGCCAAGCAGTCCCTCAGCAAACAACAGCAGAGGTGAGTTGGGAAACTCGTCTCCGAGGGGCTGCTCGGAAGCATTCAGGGAGGGGAATGAGAGATGACCACGGGTTGTAAATGGCGGAAGCAGCGATGGCTTCACTAGGAGTGTGAGGTCCTTGCCGGAAGGATAGCGAGACGGGAGGATAGCGCGGGAGCTGTGCGAGTAGACACCCTTCCCTTGCTTTCATTCTTGCTTTCCACCGCTCAACCCTCCATCCCCCCGACTCAAGAGTATTGTTTTTATTTCTACTAAAAAGTTAACCAGGCCCGCCGCTTGATGAAAAGCTGAAGAATAATTATTTACATATACACACACACATATATATATATATATACAACACATATATACCTACATATACATATATATACACATACATACATACATATATATATATATATATATATATACATATATATATATATATATATACATATATATATACACATACATATATATATACACATATATATATATATATATATATATATATATATATATATATATATATATATACACATATATATATATATATATATATATATATATATATATATATATATATATACACATACATATATATATATATATATATATATATATATACATATACATATACATATACATATACATATATATATATATACATATACATATACA
>OMKY01217879.1:0-11060 GCA_900302395.1 Bregmaceros cantori | reverse complement strand
TTGTTAGTAAGGTATCTACTCACCCTGATAAGTTTGTTAGTAACGTATCTACTCACCCTGAGAAGTTTGTTAGTAAGGTATCTACTCACTGATAAGTTTGTTAGTAACGTATCTACTCACCCTGAGAAGTTTGTTAGTAAGGTATCTACTCACTGAGAAGTTTCTTAGTAAGGTATCTACTCACCCTGAGAAGTTTGTTAGTAGGGTATCTACTTACCCTGAGAAGGTTGTTAGTAAGGTATCTACTCACCCTGATAAGTTTGTTAGTAAGGCATCTACTCACCCTGAGAAGTTTGTTAGTGCGGTATCTACTCACATACTCAATGTGTTAGATTACTAGTTAATGGGAAAATGACTAAAATCAAAGTAATGTGTTAGATTACTAGTTAGTGGGAAAATGACTAAAATCAAAGTAATAAGTTACTGTAACTTAGTTATCATTGGATAATGGGACACTGCCTCTCAACAGCTTCAACTCATGTTCCTAATCATTGAGTGGAGAACCTTCATCCCCATGGGGCAATTTGCTAGGAGACACTTCTCAGACACACAGACCCACATGCACACATACCAGGATATCTGCTTTAAAATTACAGTCAATATAACTTTGTTCTCTGTGGATTCCTCATGTTTTAAACAGTCTTCTAAGTCACTCCAACCACTAGATATCTTTATTCTCTGTGGATTTTTCATGTTTTCAAACAGTCTTCTAAGTCACCCCAACCACTAGATATCTTTATTCTCTGTGGATTTTTCATGTTTTCAAACAGTCTTCTAAGTCACCCCAACCACTAGATATCTTTATTCTCTGTGGATTTTTCATGTTTTCAAACAGTCTTCTAAGTCACCCCAACCACTAGATATCTTTATTCTCTGTGGATTTTTCATGTTTTCAAACAGTCTTCTAAGTCACCCCAACCACTAGATATCTTTATTCTCTGTGGATTCCTAATGTTTTTAAACAGTCTTCTAAGTCACTCCAACCACTCAACCACTAGATATCTTTATTCTCTGTGGATTTTTCATGTTTTTAATCAGTCTTCTAAGTCACCCCAACCACTAGATATCTTTATTCCCTGTGGATTTCTAATGTTTTTAAACAGTCTTCTAAGTCACCCCTACCACTAGATATATTTATTCTCTGTGGATTTTTCATGTTTTTAAACAGTCTTTTAAGTCACCCCAACCACTAGATATCTTTATTCCCAAATTTGTATTTTCTTAGGCAGCTGTTCCTCAACAGGGACAAAGCCTCTGAGGCGTTTCATGTGAATATAAATTTGATAAAATAAGAAATATAAATCCACACACCCTGACTCTGTGTTACCAGTGTAAGGCAGGCAGGTCTCTCGTCCTACAGGGGTCAAGAGTTGATCAGACAGACTGATCCACAGCAACGGGTCATTTGCATAGCGAACAGAGTGTTACTGTGAGCGCATGGCTCTATCCACACCATGCTAACCACCTTATTTACCTGAATTAATACCCAAGACACTAATTTAACCATCACCTGCTACACAAGGCCTATTAAACTAGACCTATGCAGGCATGTGCAAGTAATCAGAAGGAATCCAAGAATGGGTAACTCAAACGTGACCATGAACATCTGCTCATACAACATGCGTACAATCTAAGTCACCCCAACCACTAGATATCTTTATTCTGACTGACCCACAGTGATGGGTCATTTGGAGGGCGAACAGAGTGTTACTGTGAGCTCATGGATCATTAGTATCTGGGCGTAGCAACACCATCAGGGTGTTTAGATGAGAACAAATTGCTCAGAGGACTGACTGACATAGCCTGGGTGTCTCGGCAATCTGGTGGAACCTTGAGAGACCAACACCTTATATACAGAGAGTTTATAAATAAAGATACAGATAATCCACTAGCCCAGGAATGGCGTATGTAGCAATCAGTCTGAGGAAAGCGCAGAACGGATGGATGCAATGCAATGGATGCAACATAAATTTGGAGGTGGTCCAGAGAGCTCTGAGGTTTAATTCCAGAAGCACATCAATATATTGAAACATGAACTCTTTACAACCAATCACAAAAGCAAAACATCATCACAACCAATCATAACACAGGAACAGGAGTCCTTCGACCAATCACATAGGGGGTGAGAGAGAGAGAGATCTTTCGTTTCGTTTTCAGTAAAACAAAACCTTTGAACACAAGAGAATTACTAATCCAGGTGTCTGGTAGGTGGAGGATCATTGGCTACTGGGGTGTGGGAGTTTAACACTGTATAGGTTTAAGGAGCTGCTGAATAGCTGTTGAGGAGCAGGCGGCTGAGGAGAAATGTCTGTGGGCCAGTACAGTACACATTGTGAAATTAATATGTTGGCGCCTTCACCTAACTGTGGACAGGCGCCAACGAGGACAGCCAAACCATCCCAGCGCAGTCGCCCGGCGGCGAGCCACAACCCCTCTCGCTCAGCGATGCACTTCCGGCTTCTGGGTCAGGTCCGTCGGAGGCCGCTCCAGCCGCTAGGGAGGCAGCTGCCCCTGCTTCCGAGGTCTCAACCCCTGCTGCCGAGACGACCGGCCCTACGCCAGCCGCAGAGACGACTACGCCCACCCCAGCTACAGTGGAAGCTCCCCCAGCTTCTGAGACGTCCGCGGCATCTCCCCCCACGGAAACCGTGCCTCCCACCGAGAGCCAACAGTCCACGGAGGGGAAGCCATCGACGGAGCCTGCGGCATCAGAAAGTCCGCCTGTGGCGGTGGTGAGCCCGGTGGGACCTGGCCCAGTGGAGGCCGCCCCGGTGGAGACAACAACTCCCCCGGAGCCGTCGCCAGCGCCAGGTACATGTTACACAACCTGCTCTGGGCCGTCCAGGTTTAGAACAGCACTTGGCCACCATTCCTTTCAGGGCTTGAAAACGAAATTATTTTTAAAACGTTCCGTTCCGAACGGTTCAGGCAGGCCTATGTTTAACGTTTTCGTTCTCGGAACTGTTCTGCCACCAAAATCAGAACGCAAAATATGGAACGCAAAAATTTTGTTCGTTCTTATAGTTTCTTATATTGTACAATGTTAAGTTTAGATATAGTTTATACAGAATATATTTGGTGGACTTGCAAACTTAAGGGCAACTGTATTATCGTTTAAAACGCCATTACATTCACTTCCTCATCTGTCCGCATGATGGAGCCCCAGATGCATGGGGCTTAATGACTGACAATGAAAGTGGATGGAAATAGTCTATGGAGATGTTTTTAAACATTTAAAAAAATATATATTTTTAACCGTTTCTGTGGATTTCATAACGTTCCGTTTCTACTCCTTGTAAAATTCCGTAAAATTCAGTTCGTTTTCGGTTTCTGTTTTCGGTTATCGTTCCTTGAACCGCTTCGGAGACCTGCTGGAAGGTAACATAAAACAGCTCTTCAAACTGCGCGGACATAGAACATATTAGCGGCCCGAACAGCGGGTCCCGCTCCAACGCAGCGTCGGGGCTAGCTGTGCGACTCGCCACAGAGTCGAGTTACGTCGGGTCATTCGCCGACCATCCAGGGACGGTCGGAGACGAAGGACCCGCCAGCTAGTAGCTAGCACACAGACTAACAGCACACACACAAACTTCACACGATGTGCGTTTCAGAAACGAATCGGTCAGTCAACTGCGGACGCTTTGGTGAACGGATAGGGAAAGGATATTTTCGACCGTATTTTGGAAGTCTCATTTGAACCTATCCAAAATGGTGTGTGGGGCACGCACCAGCCTCCAGGTCAGAGCTATGTGGTTGGCGTGTTCTGGGAAACTTTGCACTGGAAGCGGAAGCTGGACGGCAGGGAGCGTGGGTACCAAGATTATATTATACGAGTGATTTCATATGATCCGCACTGTGTCACGGGTCAGTAAACAATTGAGGAAGTGGCCCAGAGAGAGAAGACAGAGAGAGGGTTTATTACCTTTTTATTATTTACAAACAAAGGTATTTTCAAAATAGGTCAACAATTTAATTACAGACGTCAGGTCTCGTCCATGCGATCATCGTCGACGTAACTACTTAGCTCAGAGTCCATCGGGACCGGACCGGGCGCAGGCGGAGGTTCCGGGGGGTCGCGCTGCACATGGGAGAGAGCAGGACCAGGTGAGCATAAAACGCCAAGCGATGAACAAATATTCAATTTGATCTCATCGAGGTATCAAAGCGTGACGTGCTCAGTCAGGAACTAACCTGGTGTGAGAAAATGGGGCTGCGTCTCTCCGGGGTCAGGCGTGGCCTTATACGGAGGCGGACTGATGAGCGCTGATGGCTGGCAGCTGGCGGGGATGGTGTCTCCGCGGCCGATTGTGGTACCAGAGGCGACGATGGGGCGCCCGCGGACGAATCACGCTGTCGGTCTAGCTGACCCGTCTGACTGGTGACACATTGAAGTTGATCGTTCTGGCTCTACAGCGAGGAATAGGAATAGACCCGCTCTGTAACCACCGGGGATTATTCGATGTGCTGATGTGAAACCACACAAAATCACTAAACGTGTCTGTGGTGAACTTGACGTGGTAGGTCATATTTAGGTTTGAACTTTGAGCCCACGGTGACAGTCATGCTTTATGAACCGGCAGTCAATCAGAGGGGTGTGAAGTGAAATTCTCCGGGCCTAGACGTCAACACTTCAGCCGGTGTTGAATTCAGACACCTGGGGGGTCACGGCCGCCCTCGCGCCGGGCGCTGACATGCGGCGGAGTGAAGGTGCAGGTGTGAAGAGCAGTTTGCGGTCGAGGTCCGGTTTCACTTGCAAATAACTCGAGCCTTGTCAGCGGCGGCCTTATCTGGTCCTGAGCTCAGATAATAGACTTATAACACCTATGAAGGCGATGCTAGCATGCTAGCATGCTAACATGATAGTGATGCAGTGTTTCATGGTTTGGAGGATGTTCTGTATCTCAAATGGAGCTTGTGTGTGCACTCGTCTGCGATCGTCAACATCAACATCATTACATTTCCACTACAAAGGCAGCAGGGCGCCAAGTGGCCATCAGTTATTTATATAGCACTTTTCATGCTGAGCAATGTTACTTATAGGCTACAAAAATGCACCAAAATTGAAATCACTTCTTTCGTTCACCATTCCCACAACTTTTTCAGTTATCGAGTGGACAAACCAATGCGGGTGAAAACATAACCTGCTCTGCAGGCTCCACCCCGGCGCAGGTGATAATTGCGCCACCCGTTCCATTTGCTCATTTTTTGTCAGATGTACGATTGAAAGCAGGCCTTCAATTGGCCCAGAAGAACATGTGACCACTTCAAATCATATTTTTAAAATGTCAGCCTCGTAAACTCGGGTGGCACAGTGGCGCAGTGGTTAGCATTGCTGCCTCACAGCTAGAAGGTCCTGGGTTCGAATCCCAACCTGGACAGGTCCTTTCTGTGTGGAGTTTACATGATCTCCCCGTGTCTGTGTGGGTTTCCTCCGGGCTCTGCGGTTTCCCCCACCACCAAAAAACATGTTCTGGTTAACTGGCTCAGAACTGGAGTTGGCCCCAGGCGCTGCACCGCGGCTGCCCTCCAATCCTCAGGGATGAGTTAAATGCAGAGGAAGAATTTCACTGTACATGTATGTGTGTGTGACAAATAAAGTATCTTATCTTATCTATAGATACGACTAAAACCAGTGGGAGCAGAGGTTTAATTCCAGGTCCTGTCGCCCGTTGAAACCTGTGCATGCATCAAGTCCCTACTGACATGTCCAAAAGTAACCCCTTTCCAGTATAATGAGGACAGGACTGGAGACATATGACAGACCAAGTCTCCAAGGACCATGTTAGTAACCAACACACAGACACTGTTGAACTCACCCTGGGAGTTATCCTTACAGAGAGCAAGTAACCAGGGAAAGGAATCCCTTAGAGTTACAAGTTACTTATGATGAATAGTAATCCCATTACATTTTAAAGTAACACAATCGATTGCAGTTACCTTTAGATTACTTTCCATCCATCTTCAATTTTCAATTTCTTCAATTTACCACTATGAATATGGGAAGTGTGCCTGTAGCATGGCTGTTGCACGGTGACGTCACAGCTTGACGACGGCAGACATTTTGGTGGTATCACGTATGGTGAAGTATACGAGCAGTTAAGTGCTATACTTCCCAATGAGTCACGGCTTGCCGAATACACATTAGATGAATTTCCAAATCATCAGAAGTCATCTTACCAGGTTCTCCAATGATCAGACGGTGTATTCACCAGGTTCATTCAGGAAACCTCAGGACAATTCAGAAATTTTACAGAGTGGGACCCCCATTGTCCCTCCACGGCACCAGCATCCGAGACTCTCTCTCTCTCACGCTCACTTAGGCTCAACCCCTTTTTGCTGTTGGCAAATCATATCATTCGGCACACAGTACATGCATAGAATAATAATAGCAGGTGGCCATCTACACTCCGCATCGCAGACAACAAGGTCAACGAGATTATTCTCGGTACTATTTACCAGACAGACTCTTGGTACATCACTAACATATTACCATGGATAAATCACTAATTAAATGGAGAATATTATGCAAATATCGTTCTCTGCTTGTTCGTCTGAAGGCGATGATACCACCATAATGTCTGCCGCCGCCAAACGTCAGGGCGTCACCGTCCAACAGCTCTATTGCTTGTTAAGAAAATTACTCGACTACATATTATCAATCTATTCGAGCTAATCGACTGATGATTGACGGAAGCTGACAGGTGGTGTTTTGGAAGGACATCCTAAACCTTGCAGGGCCGCTGTTAATGACCTGTACCTGAGGCAGGAGTGGTGTGTTTCCCTGGGGGATAAAGGCTTCTCCTGAATGATTAACGTACTGGCCATGTCTCCATGCACGGGCTCCTGCGGCACCACAATGCGTCCGCCTATAGATCTCTGCTCAGTGTGGGGCAAGCGGTGGGAGCCGGACGGTATGTGAGACAGACAACGTTTGATTGTATGACGTACAATCGTGTGATTGTTCTGACAATTGGGCTATTGTATGGACGTGTGATCGTACCACAACTCCAAAAACCACACCAGAAAAAAGAACCCAGGAAAATAATTGCAATACTTATTTCCTTTTTTTGCATTTCAAAAATCGGTACGACTTTCGAATAACAGTCATTATTCATGCACATAAAGCATTTCCAAAACTCAGTAAATATTGAATTAATTGTGAGCAAAACATGAATGAATATTTGTAAATGTTTACCATATATACTAAGTGTTATAAATGTTTTACAAACTCTTTACGCAATACATGTTAATGTTTTGTTCATAATTAGCTCAATATATACTAAGTTTACACAATACATGATAAACAAGTACACAACATATTTTAACATTTACAAACATTTGTTAATGTTTTGTTAAAAATTGGTTCAATATTATGAATATGAATAAGTGACTGTTATTGTAAAGTGGTACCAAAAAATCTGTCAGTGCTATCAATGTTCACACCAACAAAAGACGCACAAAAATGACTCATATTTGCTAACATGCAGCGCTCAGCCGAGTGGCCTGTTGGTCTCTTTACAGAAAGACCAGGGTTCGAATCCTGGTCAAGTCATTTTAAGGACTTGAAAAACTGTAGTCAATAACTCCTGGTTTGACACTGACATTATTTTAGGCTTATGTTCAAGATTGAAGATTAGTTTCTTCTCCAGTCGAATGGTTCGATGACCAATGCAAAGACGAGTGGAGACCCTCACTAGTACTACGGTACAGAGGGAATAAACCGATTCAACCGCATTAGTGAGCACTGAGGCAATAGAGTCAGTCTAAAGTAGTTTGATTCATCCTATGAAGCCCGGGTGGAAAAAACAAATGTAGAAGTATAACCCCACTCCACTCGGTCAAAGACCTTCTCAGTGGCTGTGTCGGAAATTATTCCCTAACCGATACTCCCTACTCCCTATATAGTGCACTCAACAGGAACGGCCGAGATTTCGGACACCAGAGTCGGCGGTGTCAAAATTATTATAATATATATAATTAGAAAATATATAATTACAAAATTCAACAATCATCACAAAAAATCAAGAGCAGGGCTTGAAAACGAAGTTATTTTTAAAACGTTCCATTCCGAACGTTTCAGGCAGGTTTATGTTTAACGTTTTCGTTCTCCACCAAAATATCGGTCCTGAACCGGTTCGGAACACAAACATTTCGCTCGTTCTTAAAGCTCCTTACATTGTCCAATGTTAAGTTAGATATAGTTTATACAAAATATATTTGGTGGACTTTCAAACTTCAGTGCAACTGCATTAAGGTTAAAACCAGGTTTAAAATGCCATTACATTCGCTTCCTCGTCTGTCTACAAGATGGAGCTCCAGATGCATGGGGCTTGATGACTGACAGTGAAAGTTGGATGGATGCACAACCGGAAATAGTCTCCCAGAAAAAAGATATGTTAAAATATATAGAGAACAAAAAAAATATGTTTTTAACCGGTTTTGTCGATTTCATAATGTTCCGTTTCTGTTCCGGAACAGTTGAAGAAAAACTTTTTCCGTTTCCGTTTCTGCTCTTGTAAAACTGTAAAATACTGTTCATTTTCGTTTTTTGTTTTCGTTCCTTGAACTGGTTCAGAGCCCTGGTCAAGAGTAAACCGTTTGACATGGTCACTATTAACTCCTGCCGTGCCATACTTTTGTAGTTTATGTCAGTCATTAAAAAAAATGATGCATTATGGGTTAAATTGCTTTGATGCTCACTACTTTTCGCGGTGCATTGTGGGTTACTTTGAGTGCACTATATAGGGTACATGGATTATTTGGACACCCCTACAAAATGATGTGCACCCCATTTTAGTGCACTATATAGAGAATAGGGAGTGATTTCGGACACATCCAGTGTCCAAGGAGATGGCTATCTCAGGAACATCCTGGCAGGATGCTCTCTGTGAAAAATTTCTAAAAGTTTTATTGACAAGATCACAGCACACAGGCCCACAGACTCCCATGCCACACAGCTCCCTGCCCCACCCCCCTTCCCCAGCTAGCTGTCCTCGAGCAGTTTGAGCCCTGCACCCTACTCTCCCTGTCCAATGTAGTTAAACATCTGTGCCCCCCCAATTGTCCTTCCGACTCCTTACCTTCCCGCTTACACAAGGACTGTACAGTTTTTGACTGAGTAACCCCCTCTCTAATACAGCGGTTCAAACACATCCTCTTCTCTGGGTGCGACCCAGCAGCCTTCAAACATGCTGTCGTGCAGCCTCTTCTAAAGAAGCCGACCCTCGACCCTTTCATTCTCTCAAACTTTAGGCTGATACTACAAATTTCCATTCCTGTCTAAAATCCCTGAGCGCATAATTTATGTCCAGCTTCAATCATTTTTAAATAATTTTTTTATGTCACCTCAACTTTGATGTCTTGCTTTGTACCAATCAACTTAAACTTCCTTTCACTTTATAATGGAACACTTCTTTAAGTGTGAATCCATGCATTGGTACTGTGGTATCAGGGTTTAAACTTACATTGTGTGTTTTGATTAATATTCTGTCTAAAATTAGACACAGAGCCATGGCCACTTATTGGGTGTGAAATTGGAATGCATTCCAACCTATGTTGTTGTTATTATTATTATTATTATTATTATTATTATTTTTATTATTATTATTATTACTTATACTATGTGTGTCGAAGTCACACATAGATTGACTTCAGATTCAGATTTACTGCAAACTTGCTCAGGGTAGCGATCGTGGGTGCTTGCCACCGTTCGAGTGTTAGGGTGCAATTGGAGTCAGCCGGAGAAACTGGAGCAGGCGAAGCCATAGCTAGCCGTGCAGCTACCGCTAGCGAGCCCCCGGCAATGGTGACAAATGATAGCGCGTCAACAAGCGGTGAGCGGACCCAAGAGAGCTGTCTGAGTTTCACGGCCAAATTTAGGAGGATCGGGTGTCTCCCAGTATAATTTGTGGCAAGATTGACCCAGATTACACTGCATGGTAAATAATAAAATTAAACAAATTGCACTGCAGAGTAAATAATACAATTAAACAGATTTGTAAATACATATGCAAATATTTCTGACATTGTCACCTTACTGCCTTTGATATATTTGATGTATTTCAAAGGAACCTGCTGAAAAACAGTTGAGAAACAGAGTCAGGCCAGTACACGAGAATGTGTTTTTATGTTGACTTGACTCAAATAAAGTAAAGTAAAAGTAAAGATTACACGTCATGATAAATTATGAAATTAAACACCACCAGGTCTCTTCTTGTCTCTCCTTTTCTCTTTCAGGAAGACAGATTTCTAAAAGTACGCTCTTATAAAACATTTCCAAATCAAGCAAAACTCAACGTTCCAATACCAAAAACCAGGGTACTGGTGGGACCTTAAAAACATAAGCATATTGTTTTTTTTAATTCACACTTTACATCATCGCGAGTGAGATGCCAAAACTCAACGGTAAAAGGAGCAGAGGCAGACAACCCGAAGAATGGCCTGACAACAGTTACAAATGGTCAGGACTCGACTTACTGACCTTAAAACAGAACAACACTGCATCATGCGTGTACTGAAACAAGTCATTATTGTATTGTCCTGTGTGTGTACTTACTGATTCACCTTCATTCAGATTGTCAGAGATGGCAAAAGTACTCAAATGTATTACTTGAGTAAAAGTAAAACACATTTGTAAAAATGTTTACAAAATACTCAAGTAAAAGTAAAAAGTACAGGTTCTGAAATGTATTTTAAAAAGTACTGGATTCTTTATGTTATATATATTGGATTCTTTCTCATTTCCTCTCTCTCTCCACCCCCCACTCTCTCTCTCCCCCTCTCTCCACCCCACTCTTTCCACTCCCACTCACCTCTCTCACTCCCCCCTCTCTCTCTCTCGCTCTCTCTCTCTCTCTCCCTCTCTCTCTCTCCCTCTCTCTCCCTCTCTCTCGTTTTACTGCATTCCAATTGCAGGTGCACATTGACTTTGTCGTATACGTTGTGTGCTACAAGAGCGCACACAGTCCTTGTGGACATGTGCGTTGCACACACACACACACACACACACACACACACAAACACACAGACACACACACACACACAGACACACAAACACACAC
>OMKY01217877.1:12617-26498 GCA_900302395.1 Bregmaceros cantori | reverse complement strand
ATGATGGATGGAGCATTTGTCCCTTGAGGAGAAGACTCATTCGGACGGAACGTAACAATTGGAACCATGAAAAAACTTAAATGAAGCCATCTGGGCCTCCCCATCTATTCCAACTGACAGAAAGACCCAATCAATACTTCATAGGAAAATGCAACCCACAGAGAATTGACAGTCAGGACTGAAACAACTTGGCTAAAATTGTTATTTTCTCTTCTCCTTGCGTATGCCGTGTCATTTCCTGTATCCGACGTAGCACATACGCCGTTTCAATACAAACCTCCTGTCACAGAGCCAATTGCAGTCATTAGACTTACAGGCACATGCCGCATCGCCGGCGCTTGCTTGCACAAATTAATTATTTCTAAAATGAAGGGGAGATGTCCGTCATGAAAAATGAAAATGTAGGGAGAGACAGAGATCGCTCAATCATCAATCTACTCAGTTAATTATACTATTTACTCATCTTGAGAAGTTCAGTCAACAACACCGAGGTTAATGAGGTTACGCAACAAGCAGAATAGCGATATACAATACAAAACAAAGTTTATTTCTTTTAGCCAAGGTCTGGTAACTATCCCAAAAGAATGGCCATTGTTGTTTTAAGGAGCATTTACCTGTAATAAAATAATGTTACATTTGTAATAAGTAGATTTTTTTTTTTAAATCATTTAGTGCCATTCTGTCCTTTTCAAATTCTGCTCAGGTTTTTTTTTTATGTGTTTTTTTCACGACCCATAGAAAATAAAGTTCTGTGTCCTTATCAACAAAACACATAGCATCTTCAGACTTTCCCTTATTTACTTTTTTATGACGCCGCTATAGAGGCTTACACTGACACCCCAGAGGTGCCATTTGGCAACGCCTGGCATTCAAAGGTTGTGCTGTACCCACATCTCATTTATTATTATTATTTTTTTTAGCAATAACGTGTCTTTGGTACTTAGTGGTACAATTTCTTACTTGTTTGTTTCGTATGCAATATACTATAAAGAACATCTGATCATCCAAAGGGTATGTGCGGTAATTACATTCATATCAAAGTTTGTAGGCTTATAATGTGCATCCACATATCTTAAACAAAGCTACCGCTTACAGTACTTAAGCCTACAAGAAAACTTCTATCTTACAAGCATCATTTTTTATGGATCTCCTTCTGTCCACCTTTCATGGATTTTTTTTTGTTGGTAATTCTCGAAAAAATAATGAATACAATTTTTGAAACGATGAATAATTCATCCATAGGGTGATTTTATATATGGCTTGATGAACTTTTAAGTGCTGATTCAGACAGTCGTCGGCCCGTGCATTAACCTTGGGGTGTCAACAGCCGTGGCGGACGCGGAGGTTGAGAGCCTTTACATCGCCGGGGCCTTGGTTTCTTGATCTCTCTCTGGCTCTAGTCACGAAGCTTGTTGCTTTTGCTGGATGCCCCAAGGGAAATCTTAAAATACATTAAGACCAGCTCTATTGTTTAATGAGTCATCGGTTCACCTCATAATGACACACACATACACTCTGACACTTCTGTGGTTAGAAACTTACAATTATTAAAAAGCCACAAAGCATTCAAGGCAGATGCTGCAGGATGTCGGTCCCTGACTGGACAGTTTGCTCTTACAAACACGTTAAAAGGGACGGACAACTTTCCCATTGGAGCGTCGTAACAAGATTTGCCTCGTCTGCATCTGTGTTCACGACTGTGTGCCTGTGTGTCACTCCATAATAAAGCCAGCCGTCTGTGTCCCGGACACCCTTTTGTGACATTTACTGGGACATTTAATTCCGACGTCAGCCTCAGATCTCTGTGCTAAAAAAGCTTTCCCAAATGTGCTCACACATGCACGCATCCATGCTCATACACCCACCCGTGCACACTTTGTATGTGACGGTGCGTGTGTGTGAAGCCTTTGGTGTTCGCAACTCTGCATTTCTTCAGGGCAGTAATTCAAGCTGAGCATTTAGTATTCAAATTGTAAATATTGTAGTACTACTATTGTGACCTAAGTAGATATAGTCCCTTACATCCATCATTCTTAACGAGGGGGCAAGTGAAGAATTGAAAATTTAAACCAGGGGTCCGAAAAAAGTCTGTTGATGCATTTCACATGATACAGCCCACCACCACTTATATGGTGGGCTATGGGGACAATAATGGACTTAATAAGGCCAAGGCTGCATTCCCAGAACATTCCATTCGTAATGGGCTGTTGGAAATGCTAAATTATATATCTGTTCATGTATTTTCATTTCTCCTCGATTCTCCCTTGAAATAGAAGTCTGCTTCTTGTACTTGTTAACTGGCTTGGTGTTGTGAAACGCCCACTGTCCCATCAGCGCTGCACTACAGGACCACAGACTGTCGGACCACCTAAATATCTTTGTTCCCTGTGGAATCTGTTATGGTGGGTTTGACATTGACCCCCTCTTTTGGCCAAGCCCCATGGCAACCTTGTGCCGTCGATCTCCTTGGCATATGAACCACAGATATGCTAGAGTAAAAGGCATCTGCGGGATCCTGCAATTAGAATATAGTGGTTTTGACACATTGTTAGTTTGATTTCAAGTTTCACAGCGATTTCAATATTTTTAGTAGTAGTTATAGACTGAGAACCTCTCACAAAAAGTTGACAAATGCATGAGCATTAAAAAGTAGGTAACAATTTGCCTTTGAGTCAGTCTCTGCTCTCCACCGGCTGCTTCATTGATATTCAAACGTTTGCACTACATCTATTCCCAGCAGAAGGGGGTGCTGTGCGCCCTCGTCCAAGAATCTTGACTCGGCATATCTCTCTTTGGTTGTGTCTTTTTGTTCTGTTTTCGACAGTGATGGATATCACAGACATGATGAAAGGCAAGACTGAGTCTGACGACGAGAAGCAGCACTTCATCCCCGTCCATCAGTGAGTGTTTCTCTCCGTTATCTCTCACCCTTTGTCTTTTTGTCTCTTTTTCTGTCCTTTTTCCTCTCTGTTGGTCTCTTCTGTCTTGTTATCTCAGTCACTGGCCGAAATCACTCCCTATCCCCTACTCCCCACCCCCTATATAGTGCACTCACTTATAGTGCACTCAACAGCAACAGCCGAGATTCCGGACACTAGAGTTGGCAGCGTCAAAATGATCATAAAATATAATTATAAAATTCAACAATCATCAGAGAAAGTCAAAATCAGGGCTTGAAATAATTTTTAAAATGTTCCGTTCCGAACGGTTCAGGCAGGCCTATCTTTAATGTTTTCGTTCTCGGAACGTTCCGCCACCATAGTATCGGTCCTGAACCGGTTCGGAGCGCAGAAATTCTGTTCGTTCTTAAAGTTCCTTATATTGTGTAATCTTAAATTTAGATATAGTTTATACAGAATATATTTGGTGTACCATGCAACTGTATTAATGTGAAAACCGTGTTTAAAACGTCATTACATTCGCTTCCTCGTCTTTCCATAAGATGGAGCCCACATGCATAGGGCTTGATGACTGACTGTGAGAGTGGATGGACATAGTCTCCAGGACATAGGTTATGTTAAAATATATAGAGAACGAAAAAAAAAAAAAAAAGTTTTAACCGGTTTTGTGGATTTTATAATGTTCCGTTTCTGCTCCGGAACAGTTGAAGAAATCGTTTCCGCCCCTCATAAAAATCTGCAAAAGGAATGTTCGTTTCCTGTTCTCGTTTTCGTTCCTTGAACCGGTTCGGAGCCCTGGTCAAAAGTACTTACATTTATAACTATTTGCCATGGTCGGTCGCTATTCACTTTTCAACTTCTGCCAACCAGCTGGTATGGTTGAGATTGAAGGCTCATCCATCCAATATGTTGTTTACATTGTATTATTAATTGGGGTCACATGGCCACCGTGTTATTAAAAACGGATGGTGGGCGAGCCACAGCTGCTCAGTCTGCTAACACAATGCACTACAAAGCACAGATACACGGATAGTTGTCATTTCGCTTCCCCCTCACAGACACTTGCGACGTGCTATTCCACCCCTGAATTTTCTCCTACGGATCTCTTCCCCACAAACTCAGGATGTAATCATTTACGCAACCCGTAAATGATTACGCAATTTGTAGTTGCATTTGTCGGGCAGGACAAAATGGACGCACTCAATTTTCTCTATTACCCCCTCTCCCACTACTCGGGTGTATCTACACCCCCTCTGGTGTTGCAGAAACGTAAAGCTGATCCTGTTAATTTATCCTCTGTTCCTGCAGTCAACACGCACCCCTTCATTTGGTCATGCCGTGTAGATCGGTACCTGTGGGATGCATGATTGGCACACTTATTTAGCTGACATCAGCATCCCATTTTGAGATTCATTTCCGTCGCCTTTTGTTTTTCTGCTACACCACAGCTCGTGTTTTTTCGGAGGCTTGCTCTTGTTGCTGCTGATTGCAGTTATATATTACCTTCTGTGGTGGTTGTTGTTGTCATTCAATTCCTCTGTATTTAGATGACAGCAAAGAGCAAAGTCATCGCCAAAACAAAAGCTCATCAGTCTTCACTGTTGTGTATAGCTAGCTTCTGTATAGCTAGCTATAATTCTTTTCATAGTTGATGAATTTGTCTGGTGTTATCTCCTTATTTCCCATGGCTCTTTGTGGTGGCTGTGCTTCTCATGATGGCATGAGACAATTTGACTTTTTCTCGAGCTGAAACAATTGTTTGATTAATTACTGGATCACTGGACTGCAAAAATACTTGACAATAAAAGTCTTGGCTCAATTAATATAATAAGATTTCGTGGCTGCTTGTTTTAGCGAAAGTCTCGAAAATACCATGTTAGTGAACGAGAGGAGACGCGGCATGGATACGCACCGCAAATTAATTGCCGTGTGACTCGGCGGCCACACAACTGTCATTCACTACCGACCTGCGCAGGTGGTGGACACAGAAACAAACGGTGCGGCGGACCGCGGGAGATCATCAAGCCTTCACCTATCCCACTCTGGCCCCGCTGCCCCACACCATATCTCTCTCTGTCCTCGCCTGCATTGCATTCCATTCAATCAAATAGTAAAAGTCTGTCGCCAGCTATTTTCTATCGCTGTGCCCAGCGGACTGCCCCCGAGAGCCGTTGGGTGAGCGCAGCTTCCCCGTCCTCTCCCGGTGGGGGAAAGGCACTCGGCCGACACACGGCCACCCACTCTGCACGGCGCCCTATCTCCCCCTCTCTGTTTGTGAAGAATTAATAACGCCGTGGTCGATATTATTATTATTAATATAAATATATAACATAATTATTTTAGCTCCGCGAGTCTCTGCCGGTATGCGCCTTCCCGTCCACCTATTCAGATACTTATAGTGTTTAAAGGATGTATCCGAACTAATGTCAACCATTCCTAGTCGCGCCGCAAAATCCGGTGGAAACACACCATAACGCTTCCGGGATACTACTACAGCTACTGCACCGGTTTTAGTTTTTTTTACAAAATGAAGCTTCTCTGCAAATAGCTGCAGTCCCAATTCCAATACTGCTCCAATGCTAGTTCTTACTACAAACTTTCAGTTCAATTAATCTTGAACGCATCAGTTTAACACAGTACTTTGTAGGATCGCTGTTGGTGAAATAAAATACTGAGTCAATCACCCACAATTCCTATAATTCACCAGTAATCGACCATCGCAAGGACTACTATTCACAGCAGAAATAATGAACTGGATAAGTCATTAAAAATGTATTAACATTATCTATGACCTATCTTTTCTGACTGTGTGTGTATGTGTCCGGTTGCAGCATGGCGACAGAAAGTGACTTCCTTCACACGTTGCTGAACAAAGTGACATCGTCACGAGGAGACAGCAGAGGTCAAGGTGTGTTATAATAATGCTGCTGCACTGATCTATCAGTTCTCCACTAACGGATCCCGACAGGGACACCTACAAGATGCCGGAGTGTCAGAACACAATGAGTAAAATCGTTTAAAAAGTTTAAAATCGGGGATAGTTGTAGCTCAGTTGATAATTTCTTCAATGACACCATAAACATATGTATATGTGTTCATTTGTACATCATTTGGTTTAGAGAGTTACTGTAATGGCAGCTCAGATAAGGTGTCCATGTAGAGGAAACGACCAGTCTTGACATGGGAATATGTCTAAAGGGTTCATTTATTAAGCTATACTGGACATTAGCCGGGTATCGGCTAGCTAAGCTAAGCTATGAGCTAAGCAGGAAAACATGGCCGAACACCACACATCACTGATTTATAGCCGATGGGAGGGGACATCCGATGATGTCACAACTTGTAGCCAATCAGGACAATGGAGGCATGACTCTACAAATCACATCTCCATAACAGGCACCAAACATGTTCAAGTCAAAGCTGCTTGGTAAAAAATAAAAAGACCACAGAGTTGTTTATTCTATGTGGGCTTATAGTGGCACAAACTCCACCAGAGCCCGCCTTTACTGTGTCCCGATTGGCCTGAATTCCTGTAATTCCAGGCACTGATTTGTCATTGCGACATAACCAGATCCTGTGGCATGAGCCGGTCAATAAATGCTCAAGCCCCACAGGTTTTGGCAGTTAATCCAGTATTGATCACAGGGTTTTACTTTACCAACAAGCTGCCTTGATGGAGATGTGCCCTGGCCACATGCTTTGCTTTCCCCTCTCCTTTTGCTGGCCAACACTGGTAACGGGCAGGGCACCTTTTCACAAGACAAATGAATAAAACATTAGAGAACAAGCGCAGGGCTTCAGGTTAAAGTAATTAGCCCCTCAGTGTGTGTGCATCGTGTTCCTGGATTGACTGTGCGCAGTGTCATTCTTCTTCTTTTCATGCACTCACATAACGATGCAGACACACATACACAGACACGAATGCGGCGCAAAACACCCACATGCACACACACACACACACACACACACAGGCAGCAGATGCCTGCACATAACACACACCCGCATGTAGACAAAGACACACACACACAGGCATGTACCCACCCACATGCAGACACACAACACACACACTTGAGAGACACACAGCCAAAGCATGATCAGACACATGTCTACTCACATGACACACACACACACACACACACACACACAAGCCAACCAACTGAAATGCAAACACATACACAAGCAAATGCTTGCACACAAACATACAATCACACAGACCTAAAGACACACACACATTAAACACATGCACACTATACACCCAGATGGAGACACACACACAGGCAGTAGACACATGTACAAAATGCACACACTCAGACAGACCCCCATACACTCATACAACCCTCAAACTCATGAACGCAAACATGCAGCAGACGCATGTACCAACACACCCACATGCAGACACACACACAGCAGACAAATGCACAAAGCATAGATGCACACGCACACAGCAGACACGCACACCCTCTTGCATACATCATTGCGCAGACAGAGGTGGATGTATTTATCGGATGCCTGCGGGCAGTACGGCACGCCAGGGTTCAATGTTTTTTGAAAAACAGCAAAATTTGCGTTCAGCTTTCAGACTTTCATTTCCGCGCCAGGTCAATGATGTCTTGTGTCGCCGCAGGCTTGGTCGGGTCTTCCTCAATGTATAAATCTGGATTTTAATGGTCTAAATGCTTCAGAATGAATGCTAATAGCTGTATATTAACAAGGCCAGAGTTTGAGAGTTGTCATTTGGCCATTTAGAACATAAGTGCTTTTAAATGCCAATTTGTCTTCCGGACATAAAACGGGCAGAGTATAATTGTTAGAGAAGTACTTGCCAACTCTAAGTTATTGTGGGTAGTTAGTGAGGGTAGGGATGTTAAAATATGCTTAAAGCATTACTCAGTTGATTGATAATTTTAACGATCGATGAGTTTTGTTTTTTCCTTCATCTGCAGTATAGCTGTCAGACAATACGGGACGCACTTTTAAGAACAATTGACACACAATAGTAGAGAACAATTATACTATTGCAAAAATGAAATATGCGGCTAACTCAAGAAGCAAATTAACATACCTGTTATTGAGTAACATAGCTCATATATCATTTCATGTGTAGTAACACAACTTCCCTGATGATCACCCCACACACACACACACACACACACACACACATCACAATTAACTCTTTCGGTGCCACAATCTTCCTCAGATGTCTCATCTTTCCAGAATGTAGAACATTTTCAGTATCTTGGAGCCAGAATAGAAGCAAAAACTACCCGAGAAATGAGGAGAAGGCTGGCAATGGCATTTGCCAAAGTGAAAAAGATAAGCTCTGGAAAGGACAGTGTATAGACAGAATAATGAGAATTCTAAAACGTACAATATTTCCAATTGCAACGTACGGTTGTCAAGCATGGACCATCAACGATACTGACGGCAAAAAGATCACAGCCTTCAAAATGAAAATGCTACAGAAAGATTCTGAGAATATTGTGGATTGATAAGATACCAAATGATGAGGTATTGACAAGAATGGGAGTTGCATCACCAGTACCACTGCAGACTGTGAAAAAAATTAAAACTGCAATACTTTGAGCATATTAAACACCATGAGTCACTTGAAAAAACACATTCTGGAAACAAAGATGGAGGGCAAAAGAGGGAGAGGAAGGCCAACAAGAAGATGGGAGCAAGATACACGACAACAACAGAAGCTGGCAGAATAGCAGAAGACACAGAGCTGTTTAACAAGACGATTCAAGAGGCAACTTCCTACAGTGGGACAAGTTGATAGAGAACAGAAGATGAAAATTCTAATGAAACTAGAAAATAGAGATTATCATCTTTGCATTATAAGCTACGGTGTTCAGATAGTTTGTGGAGAATATTAGAATTTCAGATTAATATGCTAGTAATCCTGAACGGATAATTAAGTACATATAGCGCTCAACCACAATCCATTGGGAACAATTTGAGGTTCAGTGTCTTGTCCAAGACCACGGACGCATGCAGGCATGGAGCCAGAAGTCAAACCACCAACCTCTTGGTGTTCAACCCTCTGGTCGTTGGAATGGCCAGTGCCCCCCCCCAGACCACAGGTCGAGCAGCGCCACAGGTTCACATACCCTCTCTGGATTTTCTGCAAAGCTGACTCTTCATCCCAGTTTCTGATTTATTCCTGTCACTATCTCTCTCAATAAAGAATGAAAAACCGTGCTTGCGCCCAAAAAATAACTTTAAAATTGGTGGCTTTAGGGCTATACAATTTTGCCAAAAAAATAAAACCTGATTTGTGTCTTTGAAATCTTGATTTTCGATTTGTTTCTGATTTCTTGAGGAAAAAAAAGGACAAACTATATCAAAACTAGAAGTTTCATGTTTCAAACTTTATAAATGGTGTCCATTTCTGGAATTAAGTAGAGACACCTCATCCTTAGGCCTAGGATTAATACAATGATCAATTTATATAGATTTTATTAACCCTTTGAACTTGAAAACAGACCAGCAAAATAATCTGATTTCGATTTCAAATCGATTTTTTTGCACAGCTCTATGTGGCAGTAAAATCTAATGGCAAAGAATGATTGTTTTCATATATTTTGTTTTCATCACTCGCACATCATCATCAAAACAAGGGAGTTCTTATTTAGCAGGCAGATTTAGTTGGGCTTGGCTGCAGACCTGGCTTCTCTCTTTTTGGACGGAGGCGATGAGCGCCGACTCAGCGGCGACCTTGAGTCGATGGCACTCGGTTGCTTTTGGCGACTTCCACAAATTCCTGTAATGCAACCACCATGGCTGAGACACAACGTCCTTCTCTGGCGTGTCCTTGGAACCCCCGGCTCTGTCTCCAGGCGACCGCCATCCTCCGTGTCCACCCACTCCGCTCCGACTGATCGATATTCAAGGCCCACCTTTCTCAGGCCGATCGATGTTTCCGTCCCACCTCGCTGAGCTTTGCTGGGCGGGAACGCCAGTCTCCCATGGTCAGCATGCAGGTGCAATGCTGGTGGGGGAAATTATTGTCTAAATCCCACTTAATGTGCAAATGCAGCATTGAGCACCTTGACTGTGGTCCATTAGATACATTAGATACCCGAGCCACACTGCAACACGGCAATCAACACAGCAATGAAGACATGTTTTTTTTTGGCCTCGCCTTCTCACAGCAATCACAATCGCTTTATAGCCAGGTCGTGGTTACACACAGACATGGGATTTTACTAGGGCTGCAACTACCGATAAGATTGATAATCGATTAATCAGCCATTTTCACTGGCGATTAATCGATTAAATCGTTTCATTTTTCATTTAAAATTGGAACGATTATTAGCATTAATTATGATTAAACATATTAAAACATATTAAAATTTCTAATATTACAAACATTCTGTTTCCCTATCTCCATTTTATAGTAATAGCATGAAAGAGCCTACTCTTACAGGCTAAATTATAACATATTGGGCTTTCACGCAAGCTTATGTTTAGTCTTTATTGTATTGGGGCCTTGACACTGGAAAAATTGCATTGGGAACAACATATATTCAACACGTTTGAGCAGACAATAGGCCAAAACATGAAAACGATCGATTATCAAATTAGTTGGTTATCATCAATTAATCGGTTGCAGCTCTAGATTTTACCCAGCTACAGTAACTAATATAATAACACAAAAAAGAGTAATATTGGCAAAGCAACACATCATATCAGCCATAGAGTACAAGGTAGACATACCGGTAAATACATCATAGAATACCAAGATACACACAAAATCACCACTCGCAGTATGTCACGACCTGTGAAGTGGTTGCTTATATCCAAACTCTATTGTCATTTGCATGCAATATCTACTGGAGAGGGAAAAAAGTGCATGTGAAATCCATTTTTATACAAAACATATTTGAGAGTAGAAATACACACAACTCTGGTTTGGAATCTGACAATCTTGCATGCACTTTCGAACCACAGCAGAAAGGATTCCAAGTGCCCGCCAACAATTTTTAATGTCTAGTTCTGATCATCACAGAATAAAATATTTTCTTAACATTTTAGCGACAAATATTAGCCAAAAATAAAATTAACAAATTAACAAAACAAATCTATTAAATATATAATTTTATGTTTGTATTCAAAAAGGGGTTTTCGTTCGCACAATCAAGGCATTTCTAAGGGATGTCGATACACCCCTCGATTTCACCTCTTGACTCTTCCAGTAGCAACCATTTTAACACTAATAAATCTGCACGGACGTTGGAGAAACCACATATTTTCTGCAAATCTGAAAGAGGATCTGTACTTTCTGGGGAACATTGTGGTATGATAAGGTAGAATGTAGAATATTCTATATTCTAAGAATACTGACATCTTTGATGTCTTTGACGTCTTCATAATCGGGCACCATTATGGTTGGCCAGAAGTAATTATATGTCCTCCTTTTTTTTAATACACACATGGCATGGCTTGTTTTCGCTGAAACAAAATGAAAGCATTTTAGTTTAAGCACCACACATCCCCAATACAATTCGCTGACAGGCTTGTCCATTGGAGTTTGGTGACGCTTGTCATGGGCACCGCGGATACTCTAAATCTGTGCATGTGCCAGCGGTGTTTCAATTCGAGTCGACGAGTGCCCCGTGCGGCACTCGTTTCAACTCCCGCGTCTACCGCCTTGCTCGTTTCCTGCGCAAGTCTGCGTCGATTGAATGACAACTGGTCGCTGGACGCAAATTCTCGCGGCGCGTATCAATGCCGCATCTCTTGCCATCCACTTACATGGTATTTTTGTGATTTTCACCGCCCGCGACAAGCGTCACCGAACTCCAATGGAAAACCATCGTGAGACTACGGTCAAATGTCTGAATAAACAAATTCCCATTTGATAGCCACAATAAACACAGCAAGGAAAGTGGCATGCAGGGCCGAGGGCAATGGACTGTAATGATTATTCCACCCACAGTGGCTGCCAGTGGAAGCCCTAATTGGCACAATTATTTGTTGAATAGTTTGGGAGGGAAGTTTCTAGACGTTGTCAAAGGCAGAGTCTTTGGCAATGTCATTGGGGTGAATGAAGCTGTGGCTGCTAAGAACTACGGCCAATTATACACGACATGAAGGCTCGCCCGATTTGTTACAAAAATAGGCCCTCTGTAATTCTTGAAAGTATTCTTCGATTCTTATTAGGACTACTTGGTACAAATCCCTAAATATCAGGACAGTAAATGAGTCCAGTCTTATGGGTTATTTAACTGCTCCTAAAAAAAAAAAAAAACAACAACACACACTTAAGATATTCTACTCCACTCTCCTTTCTGTTAAATAACTGTGAAACCGTAAAAACTTTCAATTCAATTTAAGTTCATTTGAGACCTAGTGCAATTACAAAATAAATGTTGCCATTATATTACATTATACCAGAGTTAGCCTCAGGCTATTTTAATTCTGCAGATCAACATGAAAATACAATGAACAAACAATAGAAACGTATTTAACAAATATCATAATAATCCCAATACCATAACAGCAATTGAGTTAAATAAATCTTAATGAAAATGAAAGGTACATACAATACCTGTAAAAAACCCACAAAGACTTGAAAACAAGGACAAAATGTTATATTCTACTAGAAGCCTCTGAGATTTAAGGGTGATTTGTGTTTTTTTTTCTGGAGACTTAAATAGAACACATATAAAGAACAGCCTCTTTGTCTGATTACTTCATACAGATGGGATAGGCGTCACACTTTGCAGAACCACTTGGTTACAGTTCCACTTCCAAACACACACCTGGTTTCCACTGACGGAAACTCAGGTCCATAAGGCCGATTTATGCTTCTGACGCATAGCCTCTGCAACCGTCATATCTGTCTCTGTGGGCGACCACACCCCTGCGCAGAGGTTCCGCACCCGTCGCTGCGCACCTCAAAAAAAATCTGACTACATGGCAGACGGTTGCGAACCTGCGCAGAAGTGCGCAGAGAAAAAGCAGCTGTGATTGGTCCTTGGCATGCCTTTCCGGCTTTGCTTAGTGCCATTTTTAAAATCTAAGGAGCAACTACACTACAATATAATAAATATAAATATATTAATGGAATATAAACACTTCCGCCGGGGCTCTCGTGACTTTCCGCCGGAGTTCTGGCGAGTTCTCGAATAGTCTCCCACTTGCGCTTCGGTGGGAAACTGCTGTGCGTCGCTAGAATTTCCAGACCGAGGGTGCAGAAGCACACCAGCAAAACTGGTTTGCGCCCAGATCCAAGCAGCATTTGGAGCATTTGGTGTGTACGGTTGCAGAAGTGTAATCTGGCCTTGCATATGTTCCAAGCAAAGCTGCAAACGCAAGCTTCTACCCCACCGGTTGACAATGCTCTGTGGGTGTTAGCCCATAAACAGATTCATTAGTTAGCCCTTAGACAGGGTATGATCAATTGTTTCTGTTGATATTGCGAGAGACAAAGCAATTGTTCATAATGATAGCTGGGATTTACCAACTTTCCCCGTTGAGTATCTTGATTTGCAGAGATGGCAAATAACAAAGTACAAATACTTAAGTACTGTACTTAAGTAAAATGTTCAAGTAGCTGTACTTTTAGAAGTACTTTTTACTTGTAGTAAGTACATTCTTAACAAAAATATCTGTACTTCTACTCCTTACTTTTACCAAAACAGGCTCGTTACTTTTTTTTTTTTTGCATTGACGGGGTAGGATAATGTCTATAATATGAGTCAGTAGGGGGCGCTGATGTACCGAGTACAGTCCCAGTTAATAAGTGGATTTCATTTAGTCCGGAGATATAAGATACGTTAGGCTAGTTGTTAATTTATTCGAGCAATAACATTGACAAACTAACATTAAGAAAAAATACATTTTACATACCATTTTATTTGCAGTACGTTGTACTTTATACTTTCAAAAATACTTTTGAGTAATTTTCAGAGGTTGTTCTTTTTACTTTTTACTCTGACTTAAGTAAGAAATGTGGGTTTTACTTTTGCCA
>OMKY01217877.1:0-12597 GCA_900302395.1 Bregmaceros cantori | reverse complement strand
AAGCTTCTACCCCACCGGTTGACAATGCTCTGTGGGTGTTAGCCCATAAACAGATTCATTAGTTAGCCCTTAGACAGGGTATGATCAATTGTTTCTGTTGATATTGCGAGAGACAAAGCAATTGTTCATAATGATAGCTCATCTTTTATCTTTTACCAATCGTTAGGCCAATTTGCAAGCACTTCATTTGACCATGCAGAACTTCTGCCATTGCACAGAAAGTAATAATCTCGGATCGGCACAATGTCTGTCTCTTCATTCGAAGCACTGATTTGTGGATTCTGTCCTCTCCCATCAACAAGCCGATACAAGTCGATAGTTGCCCCCTTCTTCCATGGGGACGGCAGTGCCAGGCTAGAATACATGAGTTAATCTCAGGCTGAAATCAGTTAGAGGAGACAGGTCGACCATCTGGTCCCCTGGTGCGGCAACAACAATTTGGAGCTGACTTCTCGGAACATGGTAAAGATGATAGCAGACGTTAGGAGGAAGCCATTTTCATTATGGCCCCTATGCTGAGATTGTAACAGAAGACTCATTCCACAACCAGAACCTCATACCACAAGAGTCAAGAACCCGCCATTATAATGCTATATTGTATTAATGCTATAATATGCCGATTGGAGCTCTATATTCTATGTCTTTATTGCCTTTTTGCATCAGCATTGGAAAAAAAGTCTGAAAATCAAACACTGAAGCAACAAAGGGAATGTGATTGGTTCATTCCTTCCTATTTCCATGTGATGTTCTCAGGCCTTTGGGTGACCCTGAAGGCACTACCAGGCGACATTGCGGGGATCCGCAAGGAGCACCCACACCTGGTGGACCGCACTACAGCCGTGGCCCGCAAACTGGGCTTCCCTGAGATCATCATGCCGGGAGACATGCGCAATGACGTCTACCTGACTCTGACCACGGGCGACTTCGACAAGAGCAACAAGACCACGCAGAAGAACGTGGAGGTGCTCATGTCCGTGTGCGACGAGCAAGGGAAGGTGGTTCCGGTGAGTGTGACATTCATTTCAGTATTTCCTGGCATCCTTTGGCCCCTTGGTACCAAGTAGAGCTGCAACTAACGATTATTTTGACCATCGATTAATCTGCCCTTTTCACTGACGATTAATCGGTTCATTTTCCCTTTGAAATAGGAACTTTTTTTTTTTGGCCCTTTCGTACTATTTTCAGCTTTATTTAAAATTAGCTGGAAAAGGGGTGAAAAAGGGAGAGGAGACATGCGGGAAATCTGTCGGCACGAGAGCGAACCCACGATTCTCCGTGCCATCATGGCATATGTGTGCTTTCCAGCGCATTCACTCTTAACAGACTGAGCTGCTGCGCAAATTCAGAAGGTTTGTTAACCTGAAACGTTATTGATATTGCAAAGTAGCAAACGTTGAACAACATTTTCAGCACATTTGAGTGCTTTGAGTTTCCAGTACCTTGTTGAATGTATGCCATGAAAGATCAAGGCAGTTATGAAGGTAAACGATCCAACCTGGTATTGGCAAAGTGTACCTAATGAAGTTGCCTCTGGGCGTATATTCCCCTGCTGGTATTCAAGATGGATTGAGATCGAGATGAGTCGCTATTATTAAAAATGATGAAAATACACCTGAGCTTTTGTGGGAACTGAACGCATATACACACATTTACATAATATCCTTTATAAATCCATCCAGCCTGGGTGCGCACATAAATATAAAAGTCCATTGACTGACAACATTCATTGATTCATTGTATTAATCCATTACTTCTCAGCACTGTTTGCAAAACAATTAAAAATACAATTCAAAGTAAAAATAAACATAACTCTTGAAGATGTGCAGCAATTGACTTAGGTGACATTAAAATCTGATTTGGTGATTTTTACATGAAAATCTTCTGAAGAAGATAATTACATTTAAATCGATTAGTTATGCTGCCGAGCCCTGGAACGCTGCCTGTCTCCTTTTTTTGTGTTCTCCCTCTTAGACCTGTTTAAACATTTAAGCTCCCATTCCCTTTGATTTATTTGAGAGTTGAAACAGAATGCTGCTGCTGTTTTAAAAAAGCCCCTCATGTGGAGTGTCTGTGAGTCGATGTGATTAAAAAGAGAAACATTTATTATACGCACACACGGACACACAGACACACACTGAGTCAGTTCAACGCACAAGGGAAAATAACTGTTCACACAGAATTATCAAGTTATTGTTTGTTTTTATATCCACATAGCATCCAAAATATGGATGGGCACAATTAATTAACGGCCCGTTAAGGAGTTGGTCGACCAAAATCTTTTTTTTTTTTTCATTTTTCATTCCCTATTGAGAGAAATGGTGACAGGATAAAATCACAGGAACGAAGAGTCAGGGGAGACATTGCAGAAAAGCCGGAGATGCTTTTTAACTGCCGGCGCTGCACAGGTTGTGGCCTGGGGATAGCAGTGTCTAACCACTCTGCCACCGCGTGCCCCCAACCAAAATCTTTTTTGATCGAACCACAAGTTTTTTTTTCCCCTTTTGTAAAATGTAAATGTACGTCATTATTTACTGTGTCTGGGCACTGCAAATAACCCCCGTAAATAATTTTAGATGCACGCCATACATCATTTGTGCAGTACAGGGCAACATTTCATTAGATTTTTGTGCAACTGTTCCAAAAATATCTATCCACCCACTAACTATTTGCACAAACATTTTTTCACAGATTTTCAAAAGCTCGCCCGCTCGCGTTCCGCAGATATATCATAGTTTTGATTATTATTTTTTTAAATCTCTATAGCATCTGTGTTGTCTCTTTCATTAGCATTTCTTTTACAATGTTTTTTTTTTTCCAGCCCATTCAGGCTGTTTTTTCCAAGCTTTATTTATTAGCGTTAGCAGAAACGGGTGAAGATGGGGGGTAGACATGCGGGAAAAGATTCGAACCACCGACTCACCGCGCCATTGAGGCATATACGTGCTTTCCAGTGCTCAGCCTAACCAACTGAGCTACTGGGCAACACTATTAGCATTTAATTAAAAGGTATTTTTTGGGCGCAGGCGCCGTTTTTCACTCTTTATTGAGAGAGATAGTGACGGGACGCAATCGGACACTGAGATGAAGAGTGGGGAGAGACATTGCAGAAATGCCGAAGAGGGTATGCAAACCCACTCTCTAACCACTCTGCCACCGTACGCCTCCCTTTATTAGCATTTTTTAATTAATTATTTAATTGTATTAATTTGTAATTAATAAAATAATAATTATTTTGCCATCCTGTCAAATTACAGTTACCGAGGTGAATTGCACAGTATACTGTGATATCCAATTTAGGCCCAGCTCTTCATTTTAAACTTTCATGAAATTTTGCGGATTATCATTATTCGGTACATGTAGTTTAGTGATTATTTGAGTGTTTGTGCCTGTGTTGCTGTGGTTGTGTTATTGTTGTGGTGGTTGTTGTTATTATCATTGTTGTTGTAATGAGATGATGTTTCACAGAATTCCATCCTCCTCGGGGCTGGAGACAAGCTGGTCAGCGAGTACAGATCTGTCATTTATTATCAAATCAAAAACCCCCGCTGGATGGAGACCATAAAGGTAGGTGTGTCTATGTGTGTGTCTATATGTGTGTGTGTGTGTGTGTGTGTGTCTGTCTGTCTGTCTGTGTGTATGTTTGTGTGTGTCTGTGTGTGTCCTTTTATTGAGTATATATTTAATACTAATAATAACTAAGAGATATTTAGACAATTATCGATCGATAGTCATGTGTTTAATGCTTATAATCACTGCTATTGTCCAGTGCAGGCATCGCTGGCATGGATGAGTGAACGGTAGGGAACGTGTAGGGGGCACGGCGACAGCCAAAATTTATTTATTTATTTATTTATTTATTTATTGCACAATGTCAGATTAATGTCGATATTTGAATATTGGTCATCAGTTTTAATTACTTTGATATAACTAATCTTTCTAAGCTATCTTGAACTGCGAGAGCATTAGTCATTGTAATTTTTTTGTAATCGATTATTGTGAATATGAATTATCGCAGCCCTGGGGTCTCTGTCCCGTGCCCATGCATGTCTGAGTCCCTTTACTTTGTTTGAGCTCTGTGCGCTCAGTCATGGGTGTGAATTGTGCGACTTTGTTTGTGTCAGCAGGTGCTGTCAGACTTCATTGTGTGCGTCTGTCTGCGTGCGGGAGTGTGTGTGTGTGTCTTCGGTGTGGGTGTGTGTCTCCATGTGTGGGTGTCTATATCTTGTGTAAGCGTGCGTTCACACAAGCACTGTCCCTGTCACTCCAATGTGTGCGGTGAGTGTGAGTCTAGTGAGCTGTCGACTGTGTGTCTATATTTATATTTGTGTTTGTGTCAGCAGGTGCGTTGGGATTCTGGTGACTGTGTGACCGTGGTGGAATATTCTTGCATATTCTTTGATGTGACGCACACCGCTATTTGCTGTGCATGGGGATTAAGAATGTTAAAGGGATGGGAGGAATGTAAAGAAAAGGTGATGTCCAAACACAGTATTCTGTCTGGCTGACAAACATCCATATCCTCTTTAAATGTAATAATTGGACCCACGACGTGCTCATAATGAGATCCCTTGTGAACCAACTATCACGCAATGGCCCAATGGAATTAAAGATATTTAATTTACCTGCATTTTATAAACAGGTATGGGATTGTGTGTCTATGTAACTGTGTGCATATAGTTTAATATAATTTATAATTAATAATAATTTAATTGTAGAAAAATAAGAAAATAGATTTTATATTTTCAATTCAATTTAGGTAGTTATTTTTTTTGTATGAATAATTCCATATTTTACTTGAAACAAGTTTCTAGCAATCATCATTACTATTGAAAGGAAAACTTCAGAAAAATGAAAACAGTGCTAGTGTCATCAAAAGATGGGTTTTATACTGCTCGGACAGGATCAAATCCTCCAGATTCCAAGCTATCTAGAATAGTTATCTAGAATCTACCTGCTCCCCAGTTTTAAAGGGGCATTTGCCTGGAAACAGTCATAGCAAATGTGTGCTGTCAAACCGTAGGCACATAGATAAGATAGTTATATGCTAAAGGTATCACTAACTGCAGGATCCTGAAATTAAGTACAGGGCCTAGATGCATTGTCTGATTTTCATATGCAGTGGAATGCTTTTGTAATTAGTAATACTGTGCCTAGACAGTAGACACTCTCTAGTAAAAGTTGGCCAAGTGCTGATTGAACTGATTATGGCAAGCATCCATTGTCCTGATTGGCTCAAAGCTGTGACAACATCGGATGTCCCCTCCCATCGGCTGTAAATGAGTGATGGTTTCTGACAGCTTAGCTTAGCAGCCATGCTTGATGCCCATAGTGCAATAAATTAACCCATAGCATATTCCCTGGCCAAGACTGGTCACTCATGCGTTCATAGTCTGTCTGCATGAGTCATCCAAGGTGTGCCCTGTGGTAGAAAATATTACATCAGCTATGCAATATTTCTCAAAGGTTCAGAAAGCTCACAGCTCACTCAGATCGGACGATTAGACAATTAACAGGGTTTTAATTTCTGCATGGCAAGTTACAATTGGTTCACAGAAGTTAACCAGCATATGGCTCTCTTCAAACATGATGTTTTGATGAGAGGAGCTTGGAACAGTTGGAACAGAGGCATCCCATGGATTCCCCCATCCACAAATTCTGTGATAAACTCAGAGCAAGTCAATAGTGATACTTCAAAGGACATCATGCAAATTATATAATTTGGTCACATGGGCAGAAACAATAGACAGTGGTAAGACAACAGACGTCCTGTCTGCACCTCTAGCAGGTGGCAATCAATCAGTCAATCACCATTGGGGGCAACCAAATGTCCACGTGAGAGAGGACGTCTGAGTGATACGATACATTGTCCTTTCACAGCCCCCAAAGAGAGGCAACCCAGTGAACTTGTAGCAGGTTTTTACACGGCAAATTAAGAAATAAATAAATACTGGATGGATGCTCAGATGATCCTCACTCCCCGCACCCCATCCAATTATCGGTAATCGGTATCTGTAAATACACATTGGTCAGGCTCTACCTATCTAACATGCCATGTCTGAAACGGTCAAACATGCCCGAGACTGATCCATTCTGAACTAAAAGGGTGAAATCTGATGCCATTTTCTTAATGATTCCCAATGTTTGCTATGATGATAAACCGTCTGGAACCCTGTAGTGGAGGGCTGGATAAGGAGTGTGGGAGTATTACATGCTGCTGCTAAACATGTCTGCATATTAATGCTGTCAGAGTCGCTAGATTAATTAGATGGGCTTCTAATTTCTATTCAATTAATTGTGTGTATCACTGATGTAACGACCATAATAGAAGAGCCTGATAATGGATGTGATTATGCAGCGATGCTCCTCTGTGATTGGGAATAAAACACACACACACATATGCATGACTTGTTTTGCACTTTTACTTTGATCAGACACAGCATATGCATAGTACCCGCTCCCCTCTTCATTCCTTCCCTTCCCCCAAACACACACACACATTCTCCCACATGTAGCATCTGATAGAATCGGGCTGATGAATATCTAACCCTAGGGGCGTAGCGATTTGAAAATTCCCGATCGTGATGATCATGGCCCTAAAAATCGCGATTGACGTCGTTTGGATCGCGATCACCAACTTAAGCGCAGAGGATTGGGCCCCCCATGACGTTGCAGAGCACAATTGGCTCTGCGTTACTGCATGCCGGTAAGAAAGAGGACATTATTTTTTATTGTTGCTGTCACGATTAATCAAAAATACCTACAATGTCAAAAGTCACGATTGACGATCAAATTGAAAATGGCCACACCCTTGTGTGACCCAATGATATTCTCCACATATGTATATCAATATGTCAATGTCTTGTTCAGGTCACCTTTGCAAGAGCATGGTGTGAGAGAATGTTCAGATGTTCATCTGGTTGTCTTTGTGATCTGTCTTCAAGGTATCCGTCCCTCTCAACGAGATGCAGGGAATCCATTTACGCTTCCTCTTCCGTCATCGCTCCTCTTTTGAGTGTAAGTCTGACCTTAAGCCCATTGGGGTCTATGTGGAGAATTGCTTTTAAGTTTTTCCAAATAACATATTTACAATGACAGTATTAGTAAAGTGTTATACGAAGAAGGAAGATATGATATTGTGTGAGGGGCGCCGGCTAATATATTGACAGATTTTTAAAAAATCATCAACAATTGGCAAATACTCAGTAGAACTTTGCTCTCAGTTTCAACAGATATTCTGGGTGTATGCGGTTACATTATATTATTCTTATTAAGGTGTGGGAATGCATGTTGTGCTCATTCCCATAATGTTAATGTTAACACCTACCTTTTCCACTGTGACACAACATCACATCATTGATCTGACTTACAATCTCTTCTCTTACCTATCTTTCTATTGATTTCTCTTTGCTCTGTATCGTCTATCCCCTTGCCGCCTTTTCACTTGCTTTCACTCAGTTCTTTCTCTCCTCTTTTACTCTCTTTACCCTTCACTTTGCTCCTCCCTCTATTGATTTATCTCTCTCTCCATCTCTCTCTATCTCTCTCTCTGTCTCTCTCTCTCTCTCTCTCTCTCACACACACACACAATCTTTCTCACACAAGTTCTTATACCTATAGGAGAAATACACTAGTCTGTATAGTCAAGTCTTTCTCCTATTAGTGTTTTGTCTTCACCCCCCCTCTCTCTCTCTCTCGCTCTCTCGCTCTCTCACTCTTTTTCACACACATTCTCACTCCTATAGTTTTATCTCTCTCTCCCTCTCTCTCACACTCTTTCTCACGCAAGTTCTCACTCCTACAGCAGAAAGACACAAGTATTTTTCTCTCTCTCTCTCTCTCTCTCTCCTATGCTATATGAACCTCATTTGCCCTCCCTGTCCTACCTTGGGATCTCTGGTTGTACTTACTGATATAAATGACTCTCTGGCTGTCTGTGCTCTCATTGTTGCCATCATTCCACAAGTAGATTCAACCCCCGCACTGCCCACGTCCACCGTCGCTGTCTACATTTCATAACGTGAGACAGAGGCTAGGGCAACTATAAATATGTAAGATGAGGCATGAGCCATTAACTAGACAGCAAGGCTGAGACAGCAGAGACACCAGACTAAAGTCATCACATGACATCATTGGCTGTTTGGATCACATGGTTTCAGGTAAATATATTAGGGCTGCAACAATTAATTGGTTCACTTTCCATTAAAATGACAACAATTATTAGCAGGGCTTGAAAACCAAATTATTTTTTAAAACGTTCCGTTCCGAACGGTTCAGGCAGGTTCATATTTAACGTTTTCGTTCTCTGAACCATTCCACCACCAAAATATTGGTCCTGAACCGCTTCGGAACACAAACATTTTGTTCGTTCTTAAAGTTCCTTATATTGTGCAATGTTAAGTTTAGATATCGTTTTTATTCAAAATATTTTTTGTGGCTGTTCAAACTTCAGTGTAACTGTATTAACGTCATTACATTCGCTTCATCGTCTGTCCACAAGATGGTGCCCCAGATGCATGGGGCTTGAAGACTGACAGTGAAATGGACAAAAATAGTCTCCCAGACATCGGATATGTTAAAATATATAGGGAACGGAAAACACATTTTTAACCGTTTTGTGGATTTCATAATGTTCCGTTTCTGTTCCGGAACATTGGAAGAAATGGTTTTTCGTTTCCGTTTCCGCTCCTTGTGAAATTCCGTAAAAATCAGCTTGTTTTCGGTTTTCGTTCCTCGAACCGGTTCGGAGCCCTGATTATTATTATTCCTTATTATGATTATGAATCATTAATTATTATTTAATGTTTGCAATATTAATATTGAACACGTTTTTGCTGTTTCATTTTCTCCACTTGCTAACATTTCCATTTGTATGGAGGAGCCTACTCTTTATGCAAACTTAGAACATCTTGGGTCACCCGAGCTTATGTGTTTTCTTAGGGCCATGACACTGGGAATGGAGACTGACAATGGGAACAATAAATATTAAAAATGTTTAACAGTGGATGAAGGGCCAAACCACAAAATGATTAATCGCTACCGAGTAACTGATTATCGAATTAGTTGCCAATTATTTCAATAATCAATTATCATTGATTAATCGATTTAATCGGTTGCAGCTCTAAAATATGTCATATAGCAGACAAACACATATTTGAGAAGTGGAATGAAGTGTATAGGCTGTGTGCAATCATTACTTAAATAAAACTAAATAGGTGCATACATTTGGCCACCCCTGTTCTGCTAATTTCAATAACTTTAGCACTCAAGGGCGGCGCGCGATGGGACAGTGGTTAGAGAGCGCATCCCCCAAGCCACAGGCCGGGCAGCGCCGCCGGTTCGCATGCCATCTCTTTTCTGCAACGTCTCCCTGGACTCTTCATTCCAGTTTCTGCTTGCGCCAAAAAAAAAGTAAAAAAAAAATCAAAACAATAAAAAAAACTTTAGCCCCCAGTTTGTTTGGTAAGCTCAGATACCATTGACCCACGTGCACAGGTGAAGCTCGTCAGGAGAAGTGGTATGTAGAATGCAAGCTGGCTAGTGGCTTAGTGGTTGTCTACATAGACGTAAATGTAGTCTGGTGGATTTTCACGCTGTGGTGCGTCTGCCTCTCTCTCCAGCCAAGGATAAGAGTGAGAAGAACTTTGCTATGGCGTTTGTTCGTCTGCTGAAAGAAGATGGAACAGTGCTACAGGATGGTCACCATGAGCTTGTGCTCTTCAAGGTCAGACTTGGCTGAGACAATAATGAAAGTCTTTGGAAAAGAAAGGAAATGTAAACTGATTTCAAATCTATTATCAACAGGGCTTTGAACCAGTTCAAGGAACGAAAACGAAAACCGGGAACTTTTAGTATTTTCCAGAGAACAGAAACGAAACTGGAAAAATAATGGTAACCGGTTAATACTGGTTTTATTTCGTTCCTCAAAGGAGTGGACTTGTGGATAACTTCAGAAATAAAACAAGAGTATTTATAAAATCTACAATGCAGCAGTGAAGTAGGAGTCGTTGCAGGACTCTCTGCAGCGTGTTGTTGTGGGTTCGCCCCGACACACAACGAGACCTCGGCTGTAGAGAGCTACCAGCGGGCCTCTGTAGCGAGTCTCTTTGGGTTCGCCACAACAAATATTACATAGCATTAAACAGCTGACAGGAACGAAATTAACGGTTCCAGGAACAATATTTTTGTGTTCTAACCGGTTCAGGAACGTCAATTTATTGGTGGAACACATAACCGGAAATGTTATAATTCTGTTTCTGTTCGGAACGAAACGTTTGGGAAAAAATATTGTTTCAAAGCCCTGATTATCAGTGCAGCCCCTATTGGAACACAGTTTGTGTGCGCTTTACAATGACCCCTCAATCACACATCCACACGCCAATGGCGGCTGCTGCCACGACCCATTGGGAGAAATTTGGGGTTCAGTGTCTTGCCCAAGGACACTGTAGCATGGAGACTGTCGGAGGCGGGATTCAAACCACCAACCTTTTGGTTTTCAACCCTCCAGTCATTGGAACGGCCGCACTACCAACCAAACTACAGCAACGCCATACTTTAATAGAATAGGAATATTTATACGCACTGTCTAAAAGTGGCACTCACTTACTATGCTTATCTTTACTAGTAAAATGAAGAAATGTATTCTTTGTGTATGTGTCTTGACCAAACCAATGTTCTTTTTAAATATTTAGCGGTCTAATAACGCTCATCTCTGTCTAATAGCCAGACAGGCAATTGAAATGTCTGTCTCGCCAGAACGCAGGTTTCAGAGCAAGGCACACATGGTCCAGTACACCAAGCATGCACCTTCATCATACACATACACAAAGAATCATAACATGTAAGAGATCAGTCAATCCAGCGAAGTGTTCTACACAAGCAGTCTATGTGCAAATAGTTTCAACGTTGTACCCGATGAAAAGATCAGAGCCTCTTGGTATTATTGTCTGATTGTGGCAGCATTGATGGTCATCATTCTTCATTGTTCCTCTTTTCACCGATGACGGCACGGTGTGGTTTTTAGATTTCTATTGGCTGCAGGAGAAGGTTGCCATAGAAACCATCTTTGTAATTATATTCATCCCAGAGATGCACCCCTGAATCCTTACGCGCCTCCCGAGCGTCTAAAAGGCCAATGTTTAGTCGTGTAAAAGGCTGCGTTTATAACATCAGCTCTCATCCACACCCCGGGAGGCCAAACGGTCGACAAAAATCTGCAGTTTGGGTCGACAGGAAATCAATGCGTATGAAGCTACAATTTGCTCCGCAGAGGCTGTGATTCTGGTCCGGTCTTGTAACACGGCACCACAACTCCAACACCTGCGAGCGGCGTATAAAACATGTTTATTTCTTTTTCTGCTGATTCGGCTCCTCAGAGGAACTGACACCCATTACGTCTTGCCGGAGCGGCCTGAGAGCACCTGTCTTCTGTTGTGTGCGGGACCAAAAGGCTGGCTGGTGAAATGAGTGTATTGATCTGAGCTCCTTGAGATTAGCGCTCATTTTGCATTTCAATGTTGTTTATCAGGTGTGTTTTTTTGTTTGTTTTTTTGGGTGGGGGGGGAGCAAGCGCCATTTTTAATTATTTTTATTGAGAGAGATAGTGACAGGATTAAATCAGAAACTGGGATGAAGAGTTGGGGGGTGGTTTGGGGGCATTGCAGAAAAGCCGGAGAGGGGATTTGCGGCATCGCTCGACCTATGGTCTGGGGGACGCACTCGCTAACTGCTCTGCCACCATGCACCCCCCCCCCCCCCCATCAGGTGTCGATTTTATTGGAATTTAAATTATAATTTATTCTTAACCTGTGTCGATCATTCCACACTAGGGATGTCAATAACATTTAAAATTAAGCTTGAGTCTTGAATTGAATTAATTTTGTGAGAAAAACAATTCAACTTCTAGTTCATCTTAGAATATTAAAAAATAAAAATTACAGAACTATATACAAATATATGGCAGTGTTAGCAAACCAATTTGATCTGCTGTACCATTTTTTTTCAAGTGAAATAGAGAGGCAGTGTTGCCACAGTTACCTGTAAAAAGTAGTAATAGGCCTAAGTCATATTACTGACTACTTTTAATCTTAAAAGTAACCAAATTAGATTACTTTTAGTTAAGCTCCGACAGACCTTAAAGAACAAATGTAATCAATACTTACTTCATTGGAAGCATTCTGAAACTGTAAAGTGACTAACAAGTAACTAACGTTACTTTAGTAAGTAACTTTAATTTGATTCATTCTCTAGGGAAAGTAATGCATTAGATGACTACTTACTGGAATAGTAAATCAAAGTAACTTAGTTACTGTATGCCCTCTGTTTCATTGCTCCGTTAGAGGCTGATTGCTGAGTTTGCTGAGTTGCAATGAATGCTTGATGGTTTCTGCAGTTGACCCAGAGACCAGTCTGCTGAATATTTCATCGTCATCATTGCCATCTCCCATGTTACCATGAACACTCAGCGCCAGCTAGATTTATCTAACACATCCATGTCTACCCCACCCCGCAGCGGATTATCCTGTGCTCAAAAACAAATCCAACTCATGCACTACTTTCTCTCCTTCCAACACGTCCAGTGCACTCTTGAGAGATGTAGAG
>OMKY01217871.1:0-10623 GCA_900302395.1 Bregmaceros cantori | reverse complement strand
GTGCTAACCACTGCACCACCGTGCTCCCCGACATTATCGAATCATTGACAGAAAGTCCAGTTGTTAATATTAGTATTTATTCTAATTATTATTACCGTTATTAATGATCCAAATATCTACTCAAGTAAAGTAAAAAGTACAGGCTCAGAAATGTACTCAAAAAGTATTTTTGAAAGTAAAAAGTACATGCTCTAAAATGTACTCAAAAGTATTTTTTAAAGTATAAAGCACAAAGTACTACAAATAAAATTGTATGTAAAATGCATTTTTTCAATGTTACTTTGTCAATGTTATTGTTTGAATGAATAACTAACAACCTAGACTAATGTATCTTATATCTCGGGACTAAATGAAATCCACTTATTAACTGGGACTGCACTCAGTACATCGGCGCCCCCTACTGACTAATATTATAGATGTTATCCTATCCCGTCAATGCAAAAAAAAAGTAACAAGCCTGTTTTGGTAAAAGTAAGGAGTAGAAGTACAGATATTTTTGTTAAAAATCTACTCAGTACAAGTAAAAAGTAATCACAGAAAAAAGTACTTCTAAAAGTACAGATACTTGAACATTTTACTTAAGTACAGTACTTAGTATTTAAGTACAGTACTTAGTATTTGTACTTCGTTACTTGCCATCTCTGTATACAGTCTATGGATGACGTCACGCACGCTGCGTCTACTTTATATACAGTCTATGGATGACGTCACACACGCTGCGTCTACTTTATATACAGTCTATGGATGATGTCATGCATGCTGCGTCTACTTTATATACAGTCTATGGATGATGTCATGCACGCTGCGTCTACTTTATATACAGTCTATGGATGACGCCACACACGCTGCGTCTACTTTATATACAGTCTATGGATGACGTCACACACGCTGCGTCTACTTTATATACAGTCTATGGTCTGAAAGCATCATTGACGTTATAAGCTACTTACCTTTGGGCCGCGAGAACCTCTGGCTGTGGATATCCCCTCGCCCTGCAGGAAAAAAATCCAACAAACATCGTTGTTAGGGAAATGCACACCTGGAATGGGGGTCCGATGGCTGCGTCCGAAATCGCTCCCTATTCCCTATATAGTGCGCTCTATGGGGAGCCCACCATTTTGTAGGGGTGTCTGAATCCTCCATGTACCCTGTATAGTGCGCTATATGGCGCGCAAGCCATTGTGTTGGAACGTCTGAATCCTCCATGTACCCTATATAGTGCGCTATATCGGGCGCACGCCATTTTGTTGGAGTGTCTGAATCCTCCATGTACCCTATATAGTGCGTTATATCGGATGCACGCCATTTTGTAGTATGGATAAATCAATAATTAAACACTTTTAAACAGACAATGTTAAGTAAATATTGCTCGGTGCCTTTATTATTTTTTTTAGAACTCATAAAAAAATCAGAACTAAATGCATCATTGACTTTATGGGGTTGTGCCTGATCCACACGCCAGCAACCGCTTCCTTCCTGGGGTCGACACTTTGACGGGGAAGAGAGGAGTGGTGGGAGGGGGGGAGAGGGTCGACGCCCAGCGGTGAACGCCACGAAACAATAGCGAGCGTGCAGGACTGACAAGCATGGATAAGATACAGTAAGCAGTATTTACTATCCCCACTTCAGATAGGACATTGATTCTCGCAGTCAGCAATGTGTTAGCACCGCTCTGCACACACTTCACACTGCACAATGTAAATTAGGCTGCAAAGTTGTTACAAAGATTCAAACCTACACAGCACTTTTCCAGAGTTTTTTTTTGTCATGGTTAGAAAAAAATACAAAAACAAAGAACACCCTCTCTGTCTTATGCACAGATATCCCAGCACATACCCATAGTCAGATGAAGACAGTTATGTAAAGCCACTTCTCCACTACACAAAAAAATTCAAGGCACAGTTCGGTGCATCTCAGTAAAGTTTAGTTCAGTGCTCACCCCCACCCCTGCGCGTGTGACACCCCTCCCTGAATTCACAACACTTTGGTCGGAGGGGTGGGGGGAGTGGGGTGGTACGCCTCTGGTGGCAGGTGATACCTTCTACCTTTGTTCTATTGATGCCTGTTAGACTGGGGGGTCACCCTCCTGTGATTGGCCGGCCAGGTTGCCTCACCCCCTCGGAGTGTGACCAATCAGCGACCAGTAAACATGGCCAAGGAAGGCCAGATTCTGGACCCACATCTCAGTGGGTCCTGAAATCTGTTCTGACCTCGGCCACCACGCGCCCCCCTCTGCCTGTACTTCTGACTGCGCTGCGACCACCAAATACCTGCACCAAAAGTTTGTGTTGTCCCTTCTTGCATAAGCATACATTACTCCCTTGTAATAATTTTTTCAAATTCAAATTTACTTGTACTAGAGTAAGATTCCATTAGAGTACTTCTACTTAAGTAAAATATTAATATTTTTCTACTCTTTCCACCTCTCTCTCACTCCCCTTACAACCCATCTCTCTTCTTATGTCTTTCTAGCAATCTCTTTCTTACTCTCTCCCTCTTTCATCCTCCATTGTTCTCTCTTTCTCTCTCTTTATCTTTCTCCGTCTCTCTCTCTCTCTCTCTCTCTCTCTCTCTCTCTCTCTCTCTCTCTCCGCTCTCTCTCTCTCCCTCTCTCAGTGGAAAATGAATGACTGAGGTAAGTCTCTCTGACTCTCTCTCTATCTCTCTCTGTCCTATCTCCGTCTCTCTCTATCTCCGTCTCGCTCTGTTTCTCTCTGTCTCTCTCTGTCTCTCTCAGTGGAAAATGAATGACTGAGTTCCGTCTCTGATTCTCTTTCCCTCTGTCCCTCTCTCCCCCTCTTTGAATGACTGAGCTCCGTCTCTATGACTCTCTCCCTCCATCTACAACCCCTCCCCCCTCTCTCTCTTTCTATTCCCCCCACCTCACCCACTCTCTTCCACTGACTTCTACATGTCTGTCTCTGTCTCTCTCTCTTGGTTTCTCTCTCTCTGTCTCTATCTGTCTCTCTCTCTCTTTCTCTCTCTCTCTCTCTCTCTCTCAGTGGAAAATGAATGACTGAGCTCCCTTTCTCTGACTCTCTCTCCCTCCATCTACACCCACTCTCTCTCTCTCTCTCTCTCTCTCTCTCTATTTCTATTCCCCCCACCTCACCCACTCTCTCCCACTGACTTCTATGTCTTCATGTTCCTCCCTCCAGCACTGTATGAAAGTGGTGGTGGGGAAGAAGCTTTGCAGGGCCCCTCACATCTCCCTCTCTGTGCGTCTTTGATGCAGTCTCTGGTCTGATGCTCGCAGAGGAGAAAGAGGAGGCGGCGAACCAGTTTGTGTTGCCAAGAAATCTCATTTTAGATTCCAGGATACTGCCTGCCTCCGCGCACCAGCAGCAGCAGCAGCAGCAGCATTACAGCCCTTCGCAACCGCTACCACTGTCAGTCAAAGTTTCACTGGAAAAAAGTTCCACTTGCAAAGAGTTGTTGGACAGACGCAGGCCCATGAGCACAAGTGTCTGCACACAGGACGCAGCAGCAGACGCATTTCCAACCCATTAACACACCGTCATTAAGTATTAACAGCGAACAGAGAGAACTTCCTGGTCTTTATGTTCTTAATAGCTCCTGCAAAACTTGGCTCAATTTTGTTGATTCTCTGCTAGAGGAACATTTATCTTTGATAAGGGTGCATCACGTTTTTGTTTCTCCCGATCCGATCCCGATCTTTTGACTTTAAGGATCGGCCAATACCGATCTATTTGACACAATTGTCAATTTCAATAATAGTCAAAGTAAATAAACAGTCATTTGGCTCCCCAACTCAGTTACCGATCCTGATCGGGACAAAATCACAAGTCCCGAAAAAAGTCTGTTCGGCCACCTATCACCGATCTGAGGATTGGAGAAAAGAAGAAGATAAATTATATATACTGTATATATATAATTATTTTTTTGCCGCAAGCGCCATTGTTTCCTTTTTTTAACAGTATGAAAGGGGGATGAGAGAGTGGGGACTAGCGGACCTGCAGTGTATGACCGTGAGGGGAAACAATCTCACGGCGCTGCGTGCGCTGTGAACACAGGCACAAGACTATGTATGGGGCTGGATGCGTGCAGGAGTTTAACCTACGGCGCCACAGAGCCAACCCAAATGCACGCTGCTTTTTAAAACATTACAAACATTGTGATTTTACCAAAAAACAGTCAAACATAAAAATGAAGAAAAGGCTTATTTTATTGGAGCAGTGGGGAAAGTAATTGAATCAGTTTTAACTGTCACAAAGCCCATACGCAGCGACTCAATGTAGCCTAGTCTCAGTATTTCATTCCCTGCAGTCTGATTCCATGTGCCAAGATGCCTGCAAGTGTATATGCTGTTTGTGCGTACCCTATATAGGTGTGCTAGTATGTGTCTGCGTGCGTGTGAACGTCAACACGTGCACGGGTGTGTCTGCGTGCACATGAACGTCAACGTGTGCACGGCTGTGTCAGCATGCGCATGAGTGCCAATGTGCACATGGGTGTGTCTGCGTGCGCACAAACGTCAACGTGTGCGTGCAAACGTCAACGCATGCACGGGTGTGTCTGCGTGCGCATGAACATCAACGTGCGCTCGTATGTGTCTGCGTGCGCATGAGCGTCAATGTGCACACGGGAGTGTCTGCGTGCGCACGAACGTCAATGTGGGCGCGCGAACGTCAACGCGTACGCGGGTGTGTCTGCGTGCGCATGAACGTCAACATGTGCACAGATGTGTCTGCGTGCGCATTAACGTCAACATGCGCTCGTATGTGTCTGCTTGCGCACGACCGTCAACGTGTGCAAGAGTGTGTCTGCGTGCGCATGAACGTTAATGCGTGCAAGAGTGTGCTTGACCATCAACGTGCGCTCTCATGTGTCTGCGTGCACATCAACGTGTGCACAGATGTGTCTGCGTGCGCACGACCGTCAACGCGTACACGGGTGTGTCTGCGTGTGCATGAACGTCAATGTGTGCACGGGTGTGTCTGCGTGCGCACGACCGTCAACGTGCGGCGGGTGTGTCTTAGCTCTGCCCCGCCGCTGTGCATGACACGATTTGCGAGTGCAGGTAGCCGTTTCTATGTGCAAGCTGTTATGGCCCTGCCCCCTAGGGGCCAACACTAACACGGTGTGAAGTGGGGTTATATTGGGGATAATGGTCCCTAAACTGTGCAGACATTACTCACTAGCACTCCGGCACCAGGCTCTCCGGGTTCACCCTTAGGTCCAGGCAGTCCCGGGGGTCCTATCGGTCCTCCGCTATCTCCCTGGGTGGCGGTAAAAAGGGTATGGTGAGAAGGAGCAGCAACAAACACTGTACAGGTTTTAGAGGTTTAGATTATTTACTGCATTTGAGGAGATTTGGAAAATGTTTACTGTGTTCAGAAAGGAAACAACAAGACAGCACAATACCTCCATGTACCCTAAATTGTGCACTTAAAGTATCTCAAAATGCACTGCAAAAAGTAGTGACCATCCATATCCACTATAATTTGGGCTGGAATAACATGCCTAGCAGGCAGAGATGGGAAGTAACGAAGCACAAATACTTGTACTTTACTGTTCTCCAGTCGTATGTGCCATGTATCTGTATTTTTTTCCCTGATGATTTTTTACTTGTACTCAGTAGATTTTTAACAGAAATACCAGTACTTCTACTCCTTACTTTTCCCAAAGGCTCATTACTTTTTTTTGTGCACCGATGGCGGTAGGGATATGTATAGTGTGAATGAGCAAGTAGGGGGTGGTTATTCCAAAGAGTATAGAATGACAAGAGTGCACATAGGCCTGTATTATGGGAGACAGCCATTAGGTGTCGCCGCTGAACCTTAAGTCTTAAGGCTAAGTTTTTGTAAAACTAGCATTGAAAAAGTGAATTTTATTAAACTTTTTTTTATTTTTTACTTTGTACTTTATACTTTCAAAAACATTTCTGAGCCTGGGATGCCTTGGATCAGTACTTTGTAGTATTTTTTCACAAATGTATTTTATTCTTACTTAAGTAAGAAATTTGTGTACTTTTCCCGTCCCTGCTTACAGGCCGCATCTGGCCCCCGGGCCGCAGTTTGCCCGCAGCTGCACTGGAGACACGCGTACGGCGAGCGGACACGCACACGGGACTCAGCCCAAATACGGCTCCTCGCCGACGCGCAGATGGCACGGCAGCTTGACTGTGGCGCTCGAGCTAATTGTGCGTGAGTGTGTTACTGTACGGGGTGTGTGCGTGCGTGTCTGCGCGCGGGCGGGTAGGTGGAGAGGGTGCTAAGAAGGTGAGCGGAGAGAGGTGAGAAGGTAAAGAGGACGAGAGGACGGCCTGGAGCAGAGATTATACATCACACCTTCACGGGTACAAAATCCACACAGCAGCCGCGCACTGCACCGTGGGCCTCATTCTCCCTGCATTTATGTATGGGATGTTAAAAATGCGTCTAATGCGTTGTTGGATTAGGTTATGTTTTTGGTCGCGTTGGTTTGTCCCCTGGATAACTGAAAAAGTTGAGCACGGATCTGGGTGAAATTTTGCAGAGTTGTTGGAAAAAACGAAAGGAACAGGTGATTTTGGTGCATTTCTGTTGCCTATAAGTAACGTAATAGTCATAATACATTATTATTAGGATGTCACGTGCGTGACGTCACGCGTGGCCGCGTCTCCCGCACCGGCCGTCGAGCAACATAATTATTACAAACGGGAGCGTGCATGTTCAACATGCCATCTGATGAGTGCAAAGCGGCACCAGTAAGTATGGCGTCACAACGTCAGGGGTGGCCAGTCAATAGCAATCGCGCTGAGGCGCGCTACTAGCCTGATGAGCCAGAACCAACTCATCGTCCACGCGTCGCACGTCACTAGGCATTATGCTATGCAACGTTCAGCGATGTGCGATGCGTGGACGATGCATAATAAATAACTAGAAGCTCTCAGAGATTGCAAACCTGCGCCATAGTGGTACAAAAAAAAGTACTTTTAGCGCTAGCAGTATGTGTGGCAAGCCATTATCAATGCAAGTGCTCGTAGAATAGTAGCCTGGCGAGCCAGAACCAACGCATCGTCCACGCATCGCACATCGCTAGACGTTTGTATTAGTTAAGAAGCTGACACTGTTGGACCTAAGCAATCACTCGGATTTTTACATGGAAACGTCTCATTGGCCACCCCGTGCACTAACTTTACATCCATCTATCTGTAGGTGTTAGTGATTAAGTACGATTATGTCGCTTGGTGCAGGCACAGAAGTCGCGGCCACGCGGTGTGATGTCACTACGGAGAACGGGGATCGTTCACCCATTAATAATATTAAGTATGTTACTTAAAGGCTACAGAAATGCACCAAAATGGAATAAATTCTTTCTTTCATCATTTCCAACGACTCTGCAAAATTTAATTTAGATCTGTGCTCAAATTTTTCAGTTATCCAGGGGACAAACCAATGCGACCAAAAACATAACCTGCTCCGCCCGGCGCAGGTAATAACAACAGATACAGAAGGGTAGTCAGACAACTGACTACCCTTCACAACAACAGCGAGAGAGACAGAGAAGTAGAGAGAAGATAGACAAAAGTGTCATAAAGTCAAATACGTCAGCTTTTACCTTCTCTCCTTTGACCCCGGCTGGTCCTGGCCCTCCACTTGGTCCCGGAGAGCCCTGCAGAGTGTGTGAGCGAGGGAGACAGAGTGTGTGAGAAGAATGATGAAGCTGAATTATTTCACATTGCATTCTCAACCAAAAAGTTAACTTCTGGCCTTTTCTGAAAAGTCCAATAGCCTGAATTTAACAATGCAGGTGTGAACGGTGAAAAAAATACTTTTTACTGAGATGTCAGTAAAAAGTACTCGGTACATTAACTCTGCCGTTAGCGACACCCGTTGGGAACTGTTGGCACATATGTTGATGTCATATCTCTCTCTCGGGTGCTTTCTCACTCGCTCTCTCTCTCTTGGTGTCTCTCGCTCTCTCTCTCTCTCCCACTCGGTCTCTGTCTCTCTCTCATGCTCTCTCTCAGGCGATCATTTTTGTTTCATTCATTTTTTGAATTCATTTTTTAAACTGAAGTTACTTAAGTAGTTACTCAGTACTTTCGCTACTTAAGTAACTTTTTTGTGGAATACTTTTTTACTTCTACTTGAGTAACTATTTGGATGACTACTTTTCACTTCTACTTGAGTAATAGTTTGCTGAGGTAACAATACTTTTACTTGAGTAATTTTTATGGCTACTCTGCCCATATCTGCCTACGAGTAAATCACATCATTGCAGATGGACGTTGGATGTGGAATTATCCTGCTCTAAGTGTAGCGTTATATCTGAACACACAACTACACATCCACACAAACGCACATACCTACACACCTAACACCCACCCACACACACACACCTACACATACACACACTGAAGTGGAACAAAGACAGGTGCTCATTACACACACAGGTGCGAGGAACAGATTGAGCTACCGTCCCTGGCATACAGTGTTCAGACACTCCCCGCTCCAACCCTTCTAATTAATTCTAACATTTGATTACTGATGGTGTGAGGGAAGACAAGAAGGGAAAAAAATGAATAAAAATAAAGTATCAAACAAGAGAAGGTGTCTGCCCTCCCTGCACATTACATCACAAAGCTTGTGTCCAATAGGCAGAGATGGGCAGTAACGCATTACATTTACTGTTGCTGTGGCTTAGATCACAGCACATGCAGCACCATCAGATCCCTTCTCCACATGGTCATACATGTCCGCGAGTTCGTTCACAGCAATGGAATGATCTACTTTACATACCACCTCAAGAACATCGCGAGAGTTCAACCATTTCTATCACTGGCCAGTACAGAGGTGCGGTTGCATGCTTTTGTCTCTAATCGCCTAGACTACTGTAACGCCCTACTCTCTGGTCTTCCTAAAAAGACCACTAATAAACTACAACTCTTACAAAACTCAGCTGTTCGGGTGCTGACAAGGACCAGAGGGCGGGAACACATTACTCCAATTTTGAAATCTTTGCACTGGCTCCCTGTCCGTTTCAGAATTGACTTCAAAAAACTTCTACTGGTTTTCAAATGTGTAACAAACTCACCCCTCCGTACTTAGCTGATATGCTTGTACCATATCAGCCGTTGCGGAACCTGAGGTCCAGCGGCACAGGGCTCTTAGTAGTTCCACGAGTTAACTCCAAATCGCATGGAGAGGCCGCATTTAGCTTCTATGGCCCTCGACTATGGAATGGTCTTCCTAAGGCCCTCAGGGCCGTGGAGACTGTGGATGTTTTTAAGAAGAAGCTCAAGACACATCTCTTCGATCTAGCTTATAACTAGGATGTTACCGTCATCGGTACATCAGCCCACTGTATTTGGTGTGTGTGTCTGTGTTTGTGTCCATGGTTGAGTGTGTGCCAGTTTGCTTGGGTTGGGAGGCTGTGGGTAACGTTGTCCTGTTCAATGTTCTGTTTCTGTAAAGCACTTTGTGTTGCTCTCCATGAATATAATAAATAAAGCTTGAGTTTCTGGTCTGTTCACACAGGTCTAGTAAAAGGATCAAATTTGCAGGAATTATTTGTGTTCACGCCGCACGACCCAAAATGCTGCTGGCACTTTCTCCACTCTCTCCCTCTGAGTCTGTTATATCTGTCTCCAGCAGTGCCAGCCAGCAGCAGTCAGTCAGTGTCAGGTGTTATCACCGTCTATGAGGATCTATTGACACGGGCCGATAACAGCTGCTACTCACCTGGTCACCAGGTAAGCCGGGAAGACCGATTGGACCCTGTGCTCCTGGACTCCCCTGGAACAGAGATAGAGAGAGGAGGAGGTAGAGAGAGATATGGGGAGAGAGAGAGAGATGGGGGAGATGGGGGAGAGAGAGAGTGGGAGAGATGGGGGAGAGAGAGATGGGGGAGAGATAGGAAGAGAGAGGGGGGAGGCAGATGGAGAGGGAGAGAGAGAGACAGAGAGAGAAGAGGGAGAGAGAGAGGAGGCAGAGGGAAAGAGAGAAGATGGAGAGAGAATGAGAGAGAGATGAGGGAGACAGAGAGAGAGAGAGATACTTTTGAAAAAACCTTTATCACAATAACGCACCTACAAAAATCACATCAAACAAGTGTAAAAATATTAAATCATCTTCAGACACCGTACAAAAAACTTGGTCACAGCCATTGTTCAGTAAAACCTGCAATGTTATCAGTGGATTTATAAAAACAAGAATCCAGCATCAGTCTGGATTTAACATTACAAACAGAACAGAAACGTTAAACATAGGCCTGCCTGAACCGTTCGGAACGAAGCGTTTTTAAAAATAATTTCATTTTCAAGCCCTGCTTTAAATTCACAGAAATCTGTTTTTCCCACCATGTTCCTTTCAACGCTATATCACTATATTTTCCTGCCTGCCTCAGGAGCATCAGTGCGAAGTCAGTGCCAGTGGTAATGGATGTAGGAGAGAGTAAAGAGAGAGAGAAGGGGAGAAAGAGAGAGAGAGTGAAGAGAGAGAGCGAGAGAGAGAGTAGAAAGAGAGAGAGAGTAAAGAGAGAGAGAGAGAGAGTAGAAAGAGAGAGAGAGGGAGAGAGAGAGAAGGGGAGAAAGAGAGAGAGAGAGTAAAGAGAGAGAGAGAGAGTGAGAGAGAGAGAGTAGAAAGAGAGAGAGAGTGAGAGAGAGAAGGGGAGAAA
>OMKY01217865.1:0-21684 GCA_900302395.1 Bregmaceros cantori | reverse complement strand
CGATTTGCGTCCACTGCTAATGAAACAATGAGGAGAATGTGACACAGTCATTATCAGAGAGACAGGTTTTGTGTAGAAAAAAAAAATGGAGAAATTGTCCTGCGGTAGCTGCTCACAATGTCCCTCCCCCTGTACCCTTCATGCAGTAGAATTAATTAAATCTCATTCATCGCCTGAAATCCCCGCTCTGGAAACCCCCCAAAGAAAGAAATGTGTCACGGCTCTGCTGTCTGATAATTGACTTCCTGGTAGAGAGACGGAGAGAGAGAGAGAGAGAGAGAGAGAGAGAGAGAGAGAGAGAGAGAGAGAGAGAGAGATTGATTCTACATATGCATTTGTTCTATGACTTAAGGTCCAGCATTAAAATCAGCATTGAAACATTCTCGTACGGATACATTTTAATTTCTTCCTAAATAATCAACCGGCGCGCAAATCAAATTCACACCACACAAAAATTGGATGACAACCAGACTCCTCCGTCCCAGCTGCCAAGCTGTGTTTAAGGGAGGAAAACATTAGCGATTGGCAGAAAGCATTTTGGTCTTAATGGAATCGATAGGAGTCCACTAAGAGTTTATGGACAATGCTACTGCGGTGCTTTACAGAGCCGCCGCTCACAAAACAACCCGTGGAGTGGAGGCTGGCTCCCCAGCTTCAGGAAGACAATCAGAAATACTTCATCGACCCCCAGATGGAAATTGGGTCATTTATAAAAACTGTTTACTGGCTTGGCAGCACACAAGTTGATGGAGGGGCGGGTGAGAGAGAGAGAGAGACGGGGGTGGGACGCGGTGGGGCAAAAATGCCTCAGGGGTAGAGGGAGAATGAGAACAACAAATTGAATGCATCTTATTCTGCATAAACAGCGGAAATAGAGAGAAGCGGAGAGCGAGCGGGAGAGAGAAAGTGAGTTAGGCAGAAGGCAAAAGTTAGGTTCACCATTATTCCCAATATGCTATTATTGATTGTACCAAATGCCTCGTTATGTCTTCATTTTAATACATGCCCATTTATTTCAACAAACAGTGCTGCGAAGCAGCTGCTTATATTTCACGCGTGGTTGTCTGAGTTGCTCCACACTCGCTCATCCAATTTGTGTCCATTGCATTGCAGCTGGTGGGGAGAGATTGTACACTGTGTAAGAAAAAGAAGAAAAGAAAAAAGCGAGGGCCAAAGTGAGGCTTTTGCAGGTTTTGACCCTGTGACGCAGCGGGTAAGACCGCTGCTCCTTAGGGAAATGGAGCTCAGCTCCCCTTGGAGCCCATGTAATTCCAACCCTGGCCACAGCCACCCAACATGGGAAGTGGAACGATGGAACAGCTCAGCTGACGTGGTGGCAATTTGATTTGGTAGCCGTGTACAAGCCGTGTGGTAGAGTTGGCAGAGTGGGGGGCATACTCCACACAGTGGCTGTGTCCGAAATCGCTCCCTATCCCCCATATAGTGCACTTTATGGGGCGCACGCCATTTTGTAGGGGTGTCCGAATTATCCATGTACCTTATATAGTGCACTGAAAGTATCCCACAATGCACCGCAAAAAGTAGTGAGCATCGGATGTACACTAGACGGAGTAATATAACCCATAATGCATTGCGAGACGTTTAAAAAAAATGGCGCGGCGGCAGTAAATAGCGACCAACCACGGTAAATAGTTATAAATGTAAGTGCTTCTTTTTTTTTTTTTTTTAGGTTTTTTTTTTTCGGCGTCAGCGCCGTTTGTCCATCTTTATTGGATAGGATCAGTCGGAAACTGGGTTGAAGAGATCGGGGGTAGACATTGCTGACAAGTCGACGAGCGTAGTCAAACTCGCGACACTGCGGACGCTGCGGTAGACACAGCGGCACTAACATGAATGGGGTCGCGTTAGGTGCGGTGTCCATAACCACTCGGCTAACGCGGACCCCAAATGTAAGTGCTTCTGACTTTTTGTGATGATTGTTGAATTTTATAATTATATTTTGTATAATTATATTTCATAATAATTTTCAACGGCGTCAACTCTAGTGTCCGAAATCTCCGTCCATTGCTGTTTGAATGCACTATAAGTGAGTGCACTATATGGGGGGGTAGGGAGTAGGGGATAGGGAACAATTTCGGACACAGCCAGTCTGTGTGTCTGAGCCAAAAAGTGACAGTGCTGGGGGGTTTATCAGCCTTCCTAATGTGGAGTGAGGATGTGGAACAGTTTAGGTGTGGAGCTCAATGTCCAAGCATGACCGAGTTCAAATTGAGGTACAAAAGAATGGTTTTTACAAAGTATAAAATTCTTTGATATTCATTAGGTGTTTCTTATTAATTTGAGTTTTCACAGTATTTATTTATGTTTTGGTTAATATGTTTCTTTGGTGTGTCAGTATTCTCGTGTTGTTACTAGATGGTGAAGGTGAAGGGTGGGGTGGGATCAAATAAGCATTTTTGCTTCTCCCTGCTCCTTTTTGGACATGGCACATTGTTTAGTTGTTTGATCATTTTGATTTACTGATTGTTTGTTCTTCTTTTTTCTGTCATGTTCAAAATAAAACCTGAAATGAAATGAAATAATGGCCAGCGGTGATTTATTGATTTGTACACTATCGTTGAAAAATATCAAATAACCCTCACAATCTAAAGACTGTTGTTGTTCCATGTGCACTGCATGACGGGGACTTGTGTTTCAGGCTCTGCCATCCTACTTCAATGCTGGCACTGTTGAACAACACTGTTTTCAATGGAATGCTACAAATTTGGTCTTCCGCCAGCCTGTTTGAAGCTTCAATTCACGGCAAGCCGATGGCATACAGATGCAGAGAACAAATACTTGAGTACTGTACTTAAGTTGAATTTTCAAGTATCTGTACTTTTAGAAGTACTTTTTTCTGTGAGTATGTTTTACTTCTACTCAGTAGATTTTTAACAAAAATATCAGTACTTCTACTCCTTACTTTTTACAAAACAGGGTTGTTACTTTTTTATTTTCTTTTTTTCTTCAAGGACACGATAGGACTACATCTATAGCGTGAATGAGTCAGTAGGGGGTGGTTAGTTGTTTTCATTTAGTCTTTGGGTGTGCCCCTCAAAATATATCACCTGTAAAGTGAGGCAAATTTATTTTTTGTACTTTGTACTTTATACTTAAAGTAGAAAGTATTTTGTAAAAATGTTTTGAGTAAATTTTAGAGCAAGTACTTTTTACTTTCAAGAATACTTTTTTTTTGTAATGTTTTTTTTCCAGCCCAGTCAGGCTGTTTTTTTCCCCACACTTTATTTATTAGGGTTAGTGGAAACAGGTGAAGATGGGGTGTAGACATGCAGGAAATACTGGTGGTGGGATTTGAACCACCGACTCACTGCGCCATTAAGGCATATGTGTGCTTTCCAGCGCAGGTTTGGGAAGATTACTTTAAAAATCAAATCTCTTTTAGTTGCTCCAAAGGGCTGTTACTATTTTTTTTGTAACCAAATACTTTAATCTGATTACATTTAGTCTGTTACTATCCAGTCCGATAATGGTGACATTTAAATGTTCCCGTTGGAATAGAAAATCAAACTTAGTTACTTTCCAAATAAAGTAAAAAGTAATAAGATTAGTCGGAAACTGAGTAGAAGAGATGGCGGGTAGACATCGCAGACAAGCGGAGGAGAACACGTCCATCCAGCGTCCATAACCACTCCGCCAACAGCACCCCCCACTTAGCTACTTTTGTGTGAAGGTGTACATAATTTCCCATTTGGGATTAGTAGACAAAAAAAAAAATCAGGTTGAGAAAAACAAGTTCCGAAGCTGAGCGACAGAACTACAACTGCTGACATTTGGTGGTCTTCTGCGAGGTCCTTGCCGACCCTAATGCCATAACATTGCCCACAATAAATATGAGTTATTTGTGATTCATGCCCCGATATATTAAAAGGCCAAATGGGGTGTTTATTGTTTGTGACCTCCACGTATTACAAGCAGTGGTTTATGATCTAGCTAGCTCGCATTGAATTAATCCGCATGCCCTTTTCCAGCTTGTGTGACACAAATCCTCTCTATATCCCTAGTGCAACATATGTGATGTGTTGTGTTGGCGGGATTAGACTGGGATGGGAGAATGCAGATTGGGTTATATCAAAAATGGATATGTGACAGATGTTGTTGTTGTTATGTCCCTCTATTGACGAGTTCAATGTGCCCGTAATGGGAGGCTGACATTTTGTCCCGCCTTTCTGAAATGCACTTCCAGTGTGGTGTCTGTATGTTGCCTATGTAAAGTGCCGATCGTAGTGGACCAAGTTGGCTCACACAAAACACACACCAGTTCAAAATCTGACCACTAGATGTCGCTCTCTGACCAGTTACACATCACCCCCACCCCCCAGATTACTGCGAGGATTATTGAATCATGCGTTTGTGGGTCACGGATACGTGCGAGAACATTTGGGTGTGGAATAGCACTCTGCAAGTTACTACCATCCTTTTTTAAATAACTCTGTGTGTTCCCACTGAATAGGCATGTTGAAAAATAGTCAAGAACACATTCAGGCTAGACCGTTCAGCCTAACATAAAGTACCCGCCGAACTTGTCTATTCATGTCTCAATAAAGACATACACTCACACACAAACACAAACAAATTTAATGTTGAAGATTGGTCAGTAACCTGATACAGTAAATATAATAGTAGGGCAAAAACAACGCGTAGCGACCAGAGCCTGATGGCCTATGCACTAGCAACTATCTATAACTACCTGCCTGGTTCTTAGGCCATACTGTACGTCCACCCCAGATAGCTCTGTCCACAATACCACACACAGACGACTGGCTTCTGCCACTGAACCTGAGCAGGCACAGCGGAAATGAAAAGTCTGCGCAGCGTTGCCAAAAACGCGAGTTTCAATGAACTGTGTCTGCAAAAAAAAAAGTGAGATCAGATTGGCGTGTTGATTCGTGATTCTGTGATGAGCACAGTCATGGCCATGCATACACAGTAAATTTTGCAGTGTTAGTTATGCAGTGTCAAAGTGCATTGACTCTTATTATACTTATTACAACAACAGAGAGAGTTGAATATTTACTAATGTTGGTGTTAATTTGCAGAGTTACAAGGTGCTGTGTCAATTACTCTACAAAGCCCCACCCAAAGCCCCTCCCACCTCGTCCTCTCTCAAACTTTAAAGACCGCCATTTTCATTGCATCATGACTTGTGCGGCACCGACCCTTGGCGCGAACCGAGGTTCGGCTCGAACCCCAGGGGTTTGGGTTGCAGTAGCGCTGCCGACTCAACGTGTCGCAGGTCCTCGCGGTCTTCGTCCGCTCAGATGCAGAGGCCCCTCCCTACATGGACGTTCCGTCGGTGCTGTACAGTGTTAGCCAGTGTTAATTTTTTTACTCAATTTCAAGTTAATTTTAAGAGGAGTTAAACACTATGGAAATAGTTAATTTAACACCAAATCTGAGGACCGAATACACTCTGACACAGTGTTAAATGTAACTCTTTAGGTGTTGATTTAACACTGCAACATTTACTGCGTAGACTGGAGTTGCAGGTAAGAGTGCACATTTATCTGGCTATGATAGGCTATGATTCACCCCGACACAGCAACAGACACCCAGGGTTTTTTTAATGCTTTATTTTGTCCATACAGATGTAACGGCCTGGCCGGCAAGCAACACTTCTAGGGACGCATCGGCCGCGAACCTCACATCCACAGCTGCCACTAATTTTCAGCGAATAGCGCCTCGGCTGGATAAAAGTCATGCCACAACTCCGGGTTGGTGCAGCCTGAAGACGCTCCTCCGGATATGTTCAATACTTGGATAGAGAAGTTCATCGGGCGACCAACACACACACACACACATTTTTGATTATTCACCTCTGTTGGATTCTGTCAGTGTACAAACTGGAACAACAGGCTTTTGTTTTGGACTCACTCTAGTGGGCAGTCAGAGAACTACAACACTTTCTAACTTGTGCAAAAGCATAATTTTCAAATTTTTTCTTCTGTGTAAGCGCCATTTTCTCATTTTACATCGACAGCGTTAGTGTGAAAGGGTGATGAGACAGCGGGGACGAGTGGACACAGGTAGTAATTTTGATTACATCTTATTTAATGCTAATTCTGTAAGTATAACACATTCCAGTATGGATTATGAGCAAACAGCATGCAGCACATACTTATACCAACAGTATCTTGCTTCAGCAATAATGACAGAAATAAAGCCAGACACAATGTGTAGTGATCAAATCCTAATTATCCAAATGCACGATACTGGTTATGTTTGTCTTGCATAACCATCATTTTTTTTTTTTTTAGGTTTGTTGGAAAAGTGATAGAATTTAGTTAAAAATACTCCTTATATTCCATCCGACGCCTTCACAATCAATCTCAAAATATGATTGCATATCATAGCAGTCTCAGGACAGTCCACTATCAGGTCCAGCAGGTTCAGCGTCAGGTCAAAGCACCAAAACCACTATCAGTAGACAAACATTGCATGACCCCAAAGAGTGTGAAGTGTTACATATCAAGTAATACTTGTGATACTTCTGTTCCTGTACATCAAGCATGCACCTTACATTCACATACACCTATATTAGTAACGGGATCGTGACGCCAGGCTTGGAAGCCTGCTTGAGACACGCGTGTTCACTTGACCATGGTCCACTGGATGCCTCCACGCGGATACGGGCATGCCCAGCAGACGGCGATGCACGCTCACACAAAGCCATGCAGGGCTTGTAAACACAATTATTTTTAAAAAGTTCTGTTCTAAACGGTTCAGGTGGACCTATGTTTAATGTTTTTGTTCTCTGAACCGTTCTGCCTCCAAAATATTGATCCAGAACTGGTTCGGAGCGCAAAAATTTTGTTTGTTCTTAAAGTTCCTTATATTGCGCAATGTTACGTTTAGATATAGTTTATACAAAATATATATGGTGGATTTTCAAACTTCAGTGCAACTGTATTAATGTGAAACCACGTTTAAAACACCATTGCATTCGCTTCCGTGTCTGTCCACAAGATGGAGCCCCAGATGCATGGGGCTTGATGACTGACAGTGAAAGTTGGATGGATGCACAACCGGAAATAATTTCCCAGACATAGGATATGTTCAAATATATAGAGAACGGAAAAAAAAAGTTTTTAACTGGTTTTGTGGATTTCATAATGTTCCTTTTCAGTTCTGGAACAGTTTAAGAAATCTTTTTTCGTTTCCGCTCCTCAGAAAATTCCGTAAAATTCTGTTTGTTTTCAGTTTTCGTTTTGGTTCCTTGAACCGTTTCAGAGTCCTGCTTCCAAGGTCCCAGACTAATATGTGATTGCAGTAACACGTAGGTGTGTGCATTCGTCCGGCAGCACAGTGTAGCATTGTATCTCAGCCCTCCGTGTCAGTGTACCGGCAGCTTGGGCAAAAATGACCCAACTCCAGCAGTCTCTGCATCTTGTTCGTGCCGGGGGATTCTCCTAAATAAATATTAATTTAAACCCACTCTCGTGGCAGGCACTCCATCCTGCCTGCCTGGTACACTTGTCCGGGCCGCGGCTGTTCCCGGCTGACCAGATTAATATATATACAGTAGATTTCCATAACAGTCTGGTATATAAGCCTCGGCGGAACCATTTTTTTCACAGGCGGAACGCTGAGGCGGTCCGGGAGCTGTAATGGACGTCCTTGTCCCTTACCTTGGGAAGACGGCAGCCCACAACAGGAGGTAATGTTCTGGAGCAAAGTGAAGATTAGCACTCGAGAGCGAGAAAGAGCGGTTGAGAGTGAGGGAGGAATAATAAATGGAACAAAAAGGATAGAGAGAGAGCAAAGGAGAGCGGGCTGAAATAGGAGGACAAAAAGAGCAAAAATGAATGAGGCGTACAGATGAAGAGACGGGGAGATAATGAAAACAATGAAGACAGAAACGATGTCGGGAGTGGGAGGCTGGGGTGGGTGCATGAAACCGAGCATGGTGGCAATAATGGTAGAGAATGCATCACGGAGGGAAATATGGGAATGCACAAATGGAGAAGAGGTGACACAATTCAGAGAACAGTGGGCTCCAGGCGGCTGGGAGCGTTAATTCATTCATTTTAACCAATCGACCTTGGTTCTCTAGTGAACGCGCAGAGACCAACTCACACATTAAGCCGCAAGCCAGACAAACGCTTGTGTTTACCTGCAGAAATGGCAAAAGTACCAGGATTTCTTAAGTAAGAGTAAAATACAAAAAAAAAAACAACTTGATTAAGACTGCAAAGTACTGATCCAAATAGCTACTCAAGTAAAGTAGAAAGTATAGGCTGAGAAATGTTTTCAAAAAGTATTTCTGAATGTAAAAAGTACATGCTCTAGTATGAAGTACAAAGTTTAAAACCTAAATTTGCCTTAACACTTTACAGGCGATATTTTTTGTTTGTTTGAGGGGCACACCCATATAATAAGACTAAATAAAAACATATTAACTGCTACTGTACTCAGTGCAGTACCGAGTACCGCCCCCTACTGACTCATTCATGCTATACATGTAGTCCTTCCATGTTTTTGCAGAAAAAAAACTTAGTAACCACCCTGTTTTGGGAAAAGTAAGGAGTAGAAGTTCTGATATTTTTGTTAAAAATCTACTGAGTAGAAGTAAAAAGTACTCACAGAAAAAAATACTTCTAAAAGTACAGTTACTTGAAAATTCTACTTAAGTACAGTATTTATGTATTTGTACTTTGTTATGCTATCTCTGCTTACCTGTGACTTAGACTAGGCATTTTGGGCTGGCATTATTAGAATGGCATATTTAGGATGGGGGTTGCGGTCGGGTGTGACTGACGCCTGACAATCTTATTAAAATAATAATTACTTCTAGTTTGTGTGATTTGTTTCACCATAATCTACGTCTACACCATAATTACTACACTGCATAAACACCACAAACACCATAAACACGACACTCCAATGTTCTGACAGATTCATGAAGGAAGATCGGGATATCTCGCTCTTCCGACATCGGGTGGCATCCCACTCTTCCGACGCTATAATGATATTTAGCCTAACCCCTAACCTTATCCGTAATGCAGAGCAGCTACTTACCGGTGTGCTGCTGCTGCTGCTGTCTGGGCTTCGCCCGACTGGAAAAAAAAAAACAATGTCGGAACAGTGGTGTGTCGGAACATCGGCACAAGTGTCGGTGAGATTTCCTGATGTTCAGAGTGAAAAATCTACGTCGGAATAGTGGTGTGTCGGAACATGGAGGCGCCACCAATCAGGCTGTACAATCACTTTTGCTAGTCATCTACCATGAATATGGTGAATAATGGGCAGTCATTTCTGATCATCACTGCCGCAGTGCACTACATTTAATTGCATAGCGGATGTGTAGAGAATATCACTCTACAGATCCGCTATGCAATTAAATATATTTGCAGATATTTAATATATACGTTTAGTTTATAGATGACATGATTGATCAGGGCCATGGACCTCTCTCTGGAATATCCACAAAGCTGCCTGCCATCCAGTATATGGCTTTGATTGGACATATATTTGAGCTCCTCTTTTAGGTTAAATCCTAAATCGAGATTGCCCACACATTGTCCACAAATTCATTGTTTACATGGTTTAGAGTCGACTCGTCCTAGCTACATGTCGTCCAAGTCAGCTCCCCACAGGTGCAAAGTCGCAAGGTGCAAAGTTGCCAGGTCGGCCTTTGCACCCTTGGGGAGGTGACTCGGACGACCTGCCGGTAGGAAGAGTTGGCCCATTCCCGTTTACATCCACCACTGAACTCAATCCAAGAGCCCGCCTTAACTCTCTGGCTCTGATTGTGGCGGAGATTAAGGGCGTATTCAAACTAGCGTGTTTATCGTGGGTCCGTCTCGGTTAAAACGAGATGGAACTCGTTTTCGAGTTGTCCCGGTTGATATGAATGCGCCAAGCGGGTCTGACCGCACGCTAAATTCTCCGAGCCAGGCCCTCTGTAAAACGTGGGGCTCTGCCCCGTGCTCAACCCGCTTATAACGAGCAGTGACTCGGGTCTGCACGGTGTGAAAGCAGTCGCGCTCTGGCGTGCATATGCGCTAACGCAGTGGCGAACCGTGAACTTTACAGCTGGGCCTTCACCTCAGCCCTCACTGCCAAAAAAAGTAATGATTGCAGGGAAAAACTGTGCAATGACTTGAAAGTGAACAGCAGGCATTTAAGAATGACTAGGATATTAACAAATAGACCATGACAACAATAACATTCTGTGCCCAAAAAAAACACCAACAGTAAATACGGGATTTGCATGTAAAAAAATAATTATCATCAATGAAGTGTTTCTTACGGGAATCAAACCTTGAACCTTCAGCTACGTGGGCAGAGGTAATAACATTGAGCCACTCAGGCTGTTAAGCTCGCGGAAAGACATCATTTTCATCCTATGTTTAAAACTCTACACACAGGCTTGTTTCATTAGGAAAACAATGCGGGAACTAAAGAGGAGAAAGAGAAGACAATATTATGATAAACATTGCGCATTTGCCAATGTGCACTTGTCCATTGCATCCGTTTAAAACTGACATATTAAAGTATCAGTATTAAATTATTAGACATGTTTTGTCTAATAACATGTCTAATAATTGACTCAACAGTGGTCCATTATGTTCAAAGTAATTAAATCATGTAAAAAAAGATAAGAAGTAAAATAGTGGAAGCTGCCGGATTCGAACCCAAAACCTTCAACTTCACAGACGCATGTATTACCACCGAGCCACTCAGGCTGATGGATGTTGATGGGTGTTAACTTTTGTCCTGCCTACTTAATAATCAAACCTGATTGGTCAATTTCCCCATCACTCTCCACGCCAAAAAAGGCATAGTTGTCAAGTGGCCCAACCCCCCGGGACCTCATCGAGAAAGCTGAAGGACTCCCATTACAATGAATGGAGAATGACGATGCTGAGTGGATAACATGTTTCAGAGTATATTAACCCTTTCATTGCTGATGTGAACTTGACAAGGAACCAATTCTAGAACATAGACAATGTATTAATGTATTATTCTGTATCCAATTAAATGCGACATATACCTAAATACCCAATGAATTATAATTATAAATGTTTAAATATAATTTTTTTGTCCAGATTTAGGCCCTGAATATTCCCCACTGCGCTAGCGCTGCCGTATTTTTAACAGTACTGTAACGACAGCGCCGCTGGATTTATGACAGAATGCATCTGTATTTGTTTGCATGGAAGAAATAATGATATATGCATCACTAATTACGGTACATTATTTGAGTAGATGTGAACAACAGTCTACAGCATCGTCTCATCTTAAGGTGCGTTGCCAGTGAGTGGATCGCGTTTGTATAGTGTGCGCATATGTGTGTGCGTGCATGTGTATGTGTGTGTTTGTGCCCGTGCGCGCCAATGGGGGTATCATTATTTGCGTGACGACTCATCGTGTGTGACGACTTATTATCATCATTATTATTGTACTTTCTCTGTTTTTTCCGAAATTTTAACCTCCCGTCCAGAGCGTGCGTGCTGCGCACACACAGGCGCACACACAGGCGCACACACACACACAAACACGAGAGAGAACATTTCCCGCGGCTGCTCTGATGCAGTTTCCGATCTGTCCCGCCACCTGAATGGTGGAAGATATGCCCAATCAGCGACTACAGCAGACACGTGAACTTGTTGACAAATGTATCTTGGTTGTTTAACTGGAGGTTTGAGCGCATCCGCGCCAAAGCTATTTTGGGAAACAACCCACGCTGCTTCCAGGAACCAACCCGCGACAAATATAAAGTGCGGTTTGAATACACCCTACGTCAAGGAGCCCATTCCTTGATGTTAAAAGGTCGAGATCACAGCAGGCAGAGATGGCAAAAGTACACACATTTCTTACTTGATTAAGAGTAAAACACATTTGTGAAAAAACAACTTGAATACGGCTACAAATTACTGATCCAAATATTTACTGAAGTAGAGTTAAAAGTTCAGGCTCTAAAAATTAAAAAGTATTTTTGAAAGTGTAAAGTACAAAGTAAAAAAATCCAATTGTATATAAAATGCACTTTTTCAATGCCAGTTTTACAATGTTTGAATGTTTGAATAAATTGTTAAAAATCTAGCCTAACCTACTTCATATATCCCACTGCCTAACTTTGAAATTAACATCTGTTGGCATTACCACCCCTTACTGGCTCATTCACACTGTACAATATCCCTACCACCTACCATCGGTGCGCAAAAAAAAGGAACAAGCCTGTTTTTGGAAATGTAAGGATTAGAAGTACAGATATTTTTGTTAAAATTGTACTCAGTAGAAGTAAAAAGTCATCAGAGAAAAATGTACTTCTAAAAGTACAGATACATGAAAAAAACGACTCAAGTACAGTAAGTATTTGTACTTCGTTACTCTGATATCTCTGATAACAGGCAATAGGCTTCACAGGAAAAAAGGTCCCCTCATATCTTTTTTGTATCCTTACTTTAGTTGCAAATTTGCGCAAAATAAATTTACTTAATGGTTCTCGTTGTGTTATACTAATTTTTAAAAACGATTGTCAAATCATGTAGTCCATTATAAATAACATGTTCAATAAAATATTAATTCTTAAACACAGCACAGAGCACATTGTTTCACGTTTAAACTGTCCCCTGAGTGTGTGTATGGCACTTAAAACGCAAATTAAGAGTTTATAGCTTACTCGTCGAGTCAGTCTTCGTCATAGGTTAACAGAGTGTGGGATGCCCATTAACACATTTAATTTGATAAATGTATAGTTCACAATTTCATTACCACCATTATCGTGTAAGCACAGTTTCAAGGACCTTGAATAGACAATTACTCACGCGCCATTACGAACATCCCCAGACCGTCCGGTATTTTCCGGGTGAATAAACTCCCTAACTGTGATCTCCTAAATTAATTGGTCCGCTTGCCTCAAAAGTCAATAAAGTCATTGAAGGACTTCAACCTCTGTCGAATACCATTGTGCGCTTTGCCAAGGGCAGAATATGTGCGATAGAATTTGCCTTGAGATTCATGACGGAGACGACTGATCTTGCACTAAGAACATATTGTTGTGTATATGTTGTGTAATCTTCTGATTCTTTGCTTTGCTTTGCTTTTTTGGAACCAAAAAGAATTCCTAGTCTGTGATTTGTTCATTGACAAAGCAAAGCTGATTCTGAGAGTGGCTCTCTCCCAAACCAGACTAAAGCCCAATTCGCACTGCCATTGAATTACGAATGGACCTCTGGTAATTTGCATTCACCCCCTGACCTCTGTGTTATTTTGTCGCGAGTTCTGACGGGATTAGTAAAAGCCTGTCTTTTGCTCAATTTAAAAGACATTATGACGCATGTGCTGTATTTTTGCCCACACATGTACACACATGCACATACTTCACTCTTACACAGTATTCATTAACAAAGTTAAACAAATTCAGAATTCAAACCATTGAGGTGTTTCGCCGAATCACAGTAGGTAACTCGCAGTGGAACTAGTACTTCGCGAATCAAATGAAACTCAGACGTCGCAATTATTCAGAATTGCCAGGGGTCCATAGGTAATAAAAGTCCAGTGGGAATTGGGCTTATGGCGATTAATTGTCCTAGTAGACTAGTAAATGACAAAATATTAGTATTGCTGTTTGAATTTGTCGTGGGTTGTTTCCCGTGTTGATTGGAGATAAACTACATGTGTTCCCTGATGTCGCTCACTGATTGGATGAATATTAGCCACTCACGAAACGGGAGAAGAACATAACCAGAGCAGCCTTTCGGCGGATAGTTTCTATGTGTGTGTGTGTGTGTGTGTGTGTGTGTGTCAGCGCGTGCGTGCGGCGCATTCGCTCGGGACCGCAGTTAAAATATCGAAAAGAAGAGAAAGTACCATAATAAAATATTGATTATGATAATAATAATTGACTAATGACAGACAGAGGGAGGTGGAGAGGGGAAAGAGAGAGTTGGCGCGTCAAATGCCGTTGATGCGCTCACGGCATGGCACACACACACACACACACACACACACACACCTGAATGTTGAGTTAATATGTTCACATACCCGAAGATAGCGTTAGCACATCCGCTGGGGTTGCCAATGTATCCATATAGCCACAATGTATCCTGCCGTTCGGACCGCGCTGCTCTGAGTCCGGGCGTCTTTTCTCCGGGTTCAATCCCGGGTCGGGACTAGCTAGTTGAGCGCGGCTCGTCTCAGATGATTTAGCGCAGACTCGGACTCGCTTGGCGCATTCATATCAACCGGGACAACTCGGAAACGAGTTCCATCTTGGTTAAAACGAGTCGGACCCGGGATAAACACGTTGGTTTAAATACACCCTGAGAGACATTCACCAGGGTGTATTTAAACACTCGGGTGGTGCGGTACGCCTTTAAGACTGGGGTCAAAGGACAACTTCTGTTTCCCGGGACATGTTTGCTGTCACTTGTACAAGTCTTACGAGTAAAGGAACACTGCATCAAACTCTCCGTGCGTCCGCTTTGCGTTCCCCATTCCACAGTATTTACATTTTATATTATAATGGTTAAGTCCAGTCGACTCGAGGTGAATACACATAGTCAACCCTTCCCTTCAGCCAAGGTCAAAATATGGTGATGTAATGGTGACAGATGGACACAGCATTGCTGCGGACCACGAGGGCTTCTCCCATAGCACCAGATTGCCTGTTGGTTTCTGTGAGACATTTGGCAGTGTTGTTGTGTACTGTGGTGGCACACAATGGACCCACATGTTTCCACCTGGTGGCTGTCCAGGCGGTTAGCTCAGGAAGAGAGAGAGAGAGAGAGAGAGAGAGAGAGACTCATGTAAACACTTTGGTAATAGCAGCCGTCGCTTCGACAAATGGATATGGCCTAGCCTGGCAAGCCAGAACCAATGCATCGTATAGACATCGCTAAGGGCTTACATTGGGTCTGGGAAAATCAGCCTCGCCGTCGGTCCGAAATCAATCGACTAATCAACGCAGACGTGGGGGGAGTTTGTACAGGCTACGCAAGATGTGGGCGGAGTTTGGTTGTCACACGCCTCCACGCCGCTTGTTCCACCTACTATGCTGTGACTGGATAACACGATTTGATTGACAGCTTTTCTTAAAACATTTTCCGACCCTGGTTTTACCAGACCCAGTGCAAGTGTCGAGCGATGTGAGATGCGTGGACGATGCGGTGGCTGTGGCTCGCCAGGCTAGATATTGCCTAGATATCAGCGGACATCGCTCAAGCTAAAATATGCCATCCTCCACAACCAGCGCGACTTTGGAAACAGAGAACTACCGTACTCTGCAATGTGCAATGTTGTTCAAAGCAAATTTGTCACAAAATACAGTTCTTTGCTCTAGCGATATATTTTTTTATCGTTGTGTACATTTTTGCCCTGCAGTGAAAATGTTGAAAGTGTTTAAGCCTTAAAGTTTTTAAAATCATACAGGAACCATGCTCACCATTCCGAAATAACTAGATTCCGATAAAGTTTGAATGCCAAAAACGTCCGCTTATTTTGTTGTCTAGGAACACTGGTGATTTATTGATTCTTTAATAACAGGTTAGGGTTGGGATTTTGGAGGAAACCCAACAAAATAAGCGGATCATTTTTTTGGATTCACACTTTACATCACAGCAAATGATACGCCGTGATGCAGGCGTGTAACCCTTCTAATATATTTTAATATTGGAACAATATGTTGTTTTATATATATAATAAACCACCCACTTTTCAACATCTTTGAGAACCTGAGAGGCTCTCGGAGCAACAGATTTCTTGTTCCTGTGTCCTCTACTGAGAGGTTCAGGAGATCTTTCGTCCCCACTGTGATCAGACTTTACAATGGACGTTGTGTTCGATAGACGCCTCTCTGGATATGCTGGACATTTGTGTTCTTTGTGACAAATATGTTGGACTGTTCTGTTGCTGCGTTGTATTGTTGATGGTGCTGTGTTGAACTGTCTGTTGTTTTAAGCGACAGCAATGAAATTTCCGCATTGGGATGAATAAAGTAATCAATCAATAATGTCTTTTGTAGAAAAATGACCAATTTCAGATGACTGGTTTAGCCGTAATAACGCAAAAAAAGTGCTCGGCTAGGAGAGAGTTAATAGAAATTCAACCTTCAGGTCCGCCACAAAAGAATGCAGACACAGCCCTACACCCATAGGGACACATGTGCTTACTTATCGCTTATAAACCTAGTGGGATCCGGCATCACCAATGATATGTCGCAAAACCTGCATCCGTTTTCAGAGCAAAGAGCCTCGTGCCGCTCTCCCATAATTGGGTTGCAGTGCAAGTCAATAATAAACGCATGTGCGAAGCGCCGTCATAAGGATCCCGGGGACAGCCTTGATGGGACCCTGGCCACTGCTGCCGGCTCTGTGCGACAGATAGTGCAGCCGATATATGTGGCCTTTATAGGCCCTCCATAGGTGCTGGATGATAAAATTCCAGCCACTAATTGACGCTGTGCGGCAGAAAACGCAGGCTTATGCTTTTTTTTTCCAGTTTCTTTTCTCTCGGCTCACGCGCTATCTTTCTTTCTGCCGGTCTTGTTATTTATTTCACTGTTGCAGACTACTTTACTCCTGACCCACTATTTTCTTATGCTTTCTCTTTTAATCCATGTGTTTCTTAGCTACAGTGGACCATTCACACTGCCGATTCTGTGGCTATGGTTATTTTTCGATATGGGGGCTCCCTATTCATAACTCCTATTGCTATTAAAAAAAATTGTCTGTTTCTTCAATGTTCTGTTTCTTCAATGGCTTGTTCTTTTTTTTCTTGTTTTCTTATGGCATATGGCAGGGCTATTCAACTACTTTAAGGTAGCATATTTCCCATTAGAAGGGCTTCAATTATATGCAACAATGGTTCTTTCTCGTTTGTAACAAGTAACATCTGAAACAACTCAAAATTGTGGTAAACAGCAGCAGCTCACTTAAACTACAACACATTTATAGTGCATCTGTTGAGGTAAAGAACAGAATCTCAGTTAACCTCAACCCTCAACAACAAATTTCCAGTGCACACCAAGCAGATAAATAAAACATGTTTGACAAAAAAAAAACAAAAAAAACAGAATTCCTCTGTGGGCCAGAAAAAAAACATCATTGGTGGGCCGGATTTGGCCCACGGGCTTCCCGTTGAATAGCACTGATTTGTGGTATAGAGCTGCAAGCAAAATGAAATCGAAAATCAAATCAAACTTTATTTATATAGCACCTTTCATGCAGAACAATTCAAAGTGTTTCACAGCAACAAAGCAAAACAAGACAACAAAATTAAAAATAACAATTGACCCACAACCTTCCCAACCCAGTGGCACAGAGGTTAGAGAGTGAGGGCTCTAAAATGTACCCAAATATATTTGTTAAAGTATAAAGTACAAAGTACTAAGAATAAATGTGTTAATAAAATGTGCATTTTCCCAATGTTTGTCAATCTTTGAATGAATTACTAACGACCTAGTCTAATTTACTTCACGGAGAAAAAAAAGTAACAGGCATCTTTTGGGAAGTAAGGAGTAGAAGCATCCATATTTTTGTTAGAAATCTACTCAGTACAAGTAAAAAGTAATCACAGAAAAAAGTACTTCTAATAGTACAGATAATTGAAAATCCTACTTAAGTACAGTACTTAAGTATTTGTACTTTGTTAGTTGCCATCTCAGGGCAGTAGTCAGTGCCCCCTCCCTTTGGTGGCTGCTGTGATGTCACAGTCACGTTCATAAATACTACTGGAATGTTGTTTTTTTTTTACCTCGGTTTATTTCTTTTTATTTAATGGGGAGCAGGTCTGCTTCCCCTGTTCTCTCACCCATGCTTTCAAGCTAAAGTTACTTTATTTCGTCACACATACATACATGTACAGTGAAATTCATCCTCTGCAGGGGCGTTGGGCAGCCGCGGTGGGCAAACTCCACATTCTGAACCAATGCACTGAAAGAGGCAGGTTAACTAGAAGATGTTTTTGGTGGTGGGGAAACCGGAGTGCCCAGAGGAAACCCACGCAGACACAGGGAGAACATGTAAACTCCAAACAGAAAGGACCTGTCTGGGTTGGGATTCGAACCCAGGTCCTTCTAGATGTGAGGCAGCTTTGCTAAATACTGCACCACTGTGCTGCCTCTAACTCTATCAATAATATGGAAAAAACATTTTCCATGCTTGTGGCAGAAAAAAATACATTTAAATGCGACTCTTTGTTTGATAATTACTCTCATCGTTCAACACGAGTCATGTTTTAATCAATATACGTTTTGTTTTTTTAATGCCATGCATCTCTACTTCCTACCATCCCTCCTCTTTTTACCCGCGAAGCAGATTATGTTTTTGGTAGCGTTGATTTGTTGGTTTGTCTGTCCCCAGGATAACTGAAAAAACGTTGTGCACGGATCTGGATGTTGTGAATGTTGTACAGTTGTTGGGAATGACACACAGAATTTTGGTGCATTTCTGTAGCCTATAAGTAACATACTCATACCTAATCACCAACTAAGCGATAGATCGCTGGGTGCTTAACGTAACGTAGATCGCTGGTCACGTAACGCAGGCCGCTGGGAAATGTAGTTGGCATGTTCACCAGTGGGATTACAGTCTATGGGACAATCGCAATCGCGCTACTCCAGCACATGCATTGATAATGGGTTGCCACACATACTGCAAGCACTGCAAGTACTATTTTTTGTACCACTACCGCGCAGGCTATTTTTTGGGGCGTTCTTCATTCTTTTATTGAGAGAGAGAGTGATAGGATTAAATCGGAAACTGGGATGAAGACTCTGGGGGAGACATTGTAGAAAAGTCGGATGGGGGACGGGAACCCACGGCAGTGGTCGACCTATGGTGGTCGCGCCCTATAGCCGCTCTGCCACCGCACCCCCTCCCTTCGCTTTGATTTTGTGTCTGTTGTGGGTCTATGTCACTCTCTCTCTCTCTCTCCTTCTTTGTTTGTCTCTCTCCCCATATGTCTCTTTATATTGTTTTCTGTCCCACAAGATGTCTGTGTGCTTGTGTGTCCATGTGTGTGCGTATGGTCGTGCCTGATCAAATCAGACCACTGCTACCACCTAGCACGATTGCTACGACACCTGCCCTCAACTTCTCTCTGCGCACTGACCCTACCTCTCTCTCTCTCTCTCTCCCCTCCCTCTCTCTCCTTTTTCTATATCCCTACCTCTTGCTCTCTCCCCTTCCCCCATCTCGTTCTTTCTCTCCTTCTCTTTCTCTCCCCCTCTCTCTCTCTCTCTCTCTCTCTCTCTCTCTCACCTTCTCTTTCTATATCCCCACCTTTTACTCTCTCTCCCCCTCTCTCTCTCTTCTTCTCCCCCCGCTCTCTCCTTCTTTCTCTCGTTCTTTTTCTATAACCCTACCTCTTTCTCTCTCTCCCTCTCTCTTCTTCTCTCCCCCTCTTTCTCTCCTTCGCTTTCTGTATCCCTACCTCTTTCTCTCTCTCCTCCCCTCTCTCTCTCTCTTCTTCTCCTCCCCCCCTCTCTCTCTCCCTTCCGCTCTCTCCTTGTCTTTCTATACCCCTACCTCTTCCTCTCTCTCTCTCCCCCCTCTCTCTCTTCTTCTCTTCCCCTCTCGCTCTCTCCCTTTCTCTCGTTCTCTTACTGTATCCCTCTCTCTTCCTCACTCTCTCTCTCTGGAAAGATTTTTCCCTCTGGGTTCCTGAACCTACTACCCCTACTACTACCCCCACTACCTCTTGTCTTCTCTGCGGGCTAGGATGGCATTTTCAGGCTCGGCACGTGACCGCTCGTCTGGGTCGTTGACGGATATGCGTAGGGTGTGTGTCTGTTGCTCGTGCCTTTCATCTAATAAGTGCATTCGGCGCAGGTATGTGTGCGTGTGTGTGTCTGTTCGTGCCTAACCTGTGTGTGTTTGGGTGTGCTAGTGAACGTTTGTGCGTATTGTGTGTGTTTGGGTGCCTTACTATGTGTGTATTCAGCGTATCTATGAATGTGTAGCCCTGTCTGGCATTCGTGTCTTAAATTTTCCATCTCTTTACCAGATAGCTTGGATGGGAGCATGAGGGTTTCTCCATTTAAGGAGATGAATACATCTTAAGTAAAAGTGTAGATAATAATGATAAAAAATGGATACACTTGCCACTAAGACTGCCTCATTTAAAAAGAAAAAATAATGAAGGTTGTGGGTGTGTGCGTTTCCAACTTGCATCCCAGAAACTGTTTTGACAAAAAAAAAAAAATCTGATTATTAGCACCGTAAAACATGTATTTAAGAAAGTCAACAAATTGGTTAACAATTGCTATGCCTCATAGCTGAATATTTTGCTCCCCAAAAATATTCAGTATAAATTATTTCATTAAAAAAATAATTTTCAAATGTGCCCATTTAGAAAAATATGTCTCATGGGCATGTTTTGGTAGAACACACATGCACAGCTGTCACCACGCTAGTATATATTTGATTTGACAGCTGCAGTGGTACCGTTTGATTACTTTAGGAGAAATTCAAGCACTAGTGCAGCCGACAAAACAACACACGTTTTATACATGTTTATTTTTGCTTTGTTCATGTTAATTTGCTTAGTTCATTCATTCACCTGCGCAAACACGCACGAGTCAGTGTCCTTCGTACCAGGCCCGGATTAAGGTGGGTCTGGGCCCCGGGGCAAGGAGATTGCAAGGGCCGCCCCGCTCCCGCTCCGAGCCCATACCAGGGGCCCTATGGTTGCCATATCCCGTGGCTCAGGGGCCCTTTGATAGCCATGGCCCAGGGACCCTCTGATTGCCGCCCCCCCCGTGGCCCAGGGGCCCTCTGGTTGCCATATCCCGTGGTTCAGGGGCTCTTTGCCATCCCCGTGGCCCAGGGGCCCTCTGATTGCCGTCCTCCGTGGCCTAGGGGCCCTCTGGTTGCTGTACGACATGGCCCAGGGGCCCTCTGGTTCCTATGTCCTGTGGCCGAGGGCCCTCTGACTGCTGTCACTCCCCCCAGCCCATTTCAGTTAACCCTTATAGACTAAAGAAGTACAACTAAAGAAGATCCTAGAATAGAGGGCTCTATCGCAATCAGCATCGACATCGGTATCTGGATTGTTGTTGGGCCCCCCCTGGGCCCGGGGTGCCAGCCCCACTTGCCTGGTCGGTAGTATGGCCCTGCTTCGTACTCACGGTGTGTCTCTGCCTGCGGTTTCACCTGCCTATGTATATCTTCAGCCTACCACGTGTTTGGGAGTATGTGTGTTTATCTCTCAGCCCATCTCCCTCACTCCTATGTTTATCCACGTGTGTGCACTTTTCATCTGTGTGTCAGTACGTGTGCACGCACGCGTGCGAGCGCGCTACTGTGCTTGTGTTATGCCCTAGAAACTAAAGCGCTTCAGCCCTGACCTTCTCACCTTCTGTGTTCGGTAGACGGACCACAAGTCCCACAGCGGCTAATGATATGGATGTGTGTGTGTGTGTCTGCGCCTTCACCTGCACATGCGTGATCATGTGAGGCTGCACACGCACGTGTCTGTGCGGGAGGGAAGAGGTGGGGGTTCCGTCGGGGGCAGGCATGAAGGGTTGTTGGGGGCAGGGGTAGACAGTGCTAACTCTGTCAGCTACGCTCGTTGATTCTGAAGATTCCCTAAAAATAAATCCGCCAGAGCACGGCCTAATGGCTTGTTTGTGACCACACGCGCCGTCTGTACACACGGCCAACTGTCCCGAGTGCGTGTTTCCCTCCACCCCGATTTCCTCCGCCCCCCCCCCCCTCC
>OMKY01217862.1:0-11089 GCA_900302395.1 Bregmaceros cantori | reverse complement strand
TGCCTAATCAAGTAAAAGTAAAAAAGTACTCGACAAAAAAAGTTACTTAAGTTGCAAAAGAACTGAGTAACTTTCAGTTGAAAAATAAATAAATAAATAAGACTGTGAGAGAGAAAGCGCCCGAGCGAGAGAGAGAGAGAGGGAGAGGGAGCGCCAGAGAGAGAGAGAGAGAGATATGACAACAACATAGGTGCCAACAGTTCCCAACGGGTGTCACTAAAGGCCAAGTTAACGAGTACTTTTTACTGACATCTCAGTAAAACGTTTTTTTTCACCTCAAATTTACTCAAGTAAAAGTAGAAAGTAACTTGTGAAAAATGTACTCCAAAAGTAAAAAACACAAAGAATTGTAACAGAGTAAATGTAATGCATTACTGCCCATCTCTGAGTGTTAGTATTTGGCTGTTAATAACAGATAGCTGAGTTGCTGTGTCTCAACTGTTCACACAGTTGGAACAAGTTTGAAAATGCAGTGGAAGTGCCTAGTGATCACATATATAGTAATCAACCGCGTATATTGATCAAAAGGCTTGGGACGGAATCATTCCTACACAAATGCTGTTTTAAATAATTAGGTCATAGTAATCAACAAACCCATTTATAGTGATCATCTTTTGTCTTAAATAAAGGCAATGACGTTTATTTAAAACTATCAAACAAACAACGACACTATACGAATTATGACTTGACTGTTCTGTCGCGTCGTTGGGCATCAGAAAAAAGTGGGGGGAAAAAAAGTTGGTCTTAGTAATCGTATAGCGATCAAACTGGGTCATGACAAATGTGGCCCCTATAAGAGGATTCGACTGTATTCTGTTCAGTTGTTTTTTTTTTCTAGGTGACAATTTTGATGATCCTACGGTATTTAAACAAGAAGCATGAGAGATTGCAAACCTGTGCCATAGTGGTACAAAAAAATACTACTTTTAGTGCTAGTAGTATATATGACGCCACCGGCGAACATGCTCAGCACAAGCCAACTACATTTCCCAGCATTCCCTCAACCTGGTCACGTGACCGCGGTAAGCGCCCAGCGATCCATCGGTAAGTTGGTGATTAAATATGATTATGTTACTTAAAGGCTACAGAAATGCACCAAAATGTAATCACTTCGTCCGTTGCTCATTTCCAACAACTCTACGAAATTTCATCCAGATCGGTGCACTACTTTTTCAGTTATCCTAGGGACAAACCAGCCAACCAACCAACGCAACTAAAAACATAACCTGCATTGCGGCGCAGGTAAAAATAGCCATGATCACCAAATTGTGGGGGCTCATTATGTGCCTGCGTTTATCCATGTGAGCCTGTGTGTCGGATCCATCTGGTCAGAGACTGAGATGAGAGCTGGTTATTGGCTGGTATTATGGTCATTCTGTGGGTTTAATATGCACGGATTAAGGAGCGTGGCCGGAGTATCGAGCTGGGAGGACGAACAAAGGACCACACGTCAGTGTGAACTAAATCACAGGACACCCCGCGTCAAACTTACATCACTGCACTGTACAATTACTACATCCTCTCTGTGTTTCTCTGTTCTCTTTTTTTACATCTGTTCCTCCCTCCTTCATTCATCTGTTCTTCCTCATCTGTTCCTCCCTCCATCCTCTCAATAATTTCATCTTTTCATTTCATCCCCCCCCACCATCCCTTTCCTCCTTCTGTCTCCTTCTCTTTGACTTTCTAGCTATGCAATGTGTCTTGCGCTTTTCTCTGTCGCTATATCTTGAATGCTACTAGGAAGCTCTCTCTTTTTCTGTCCTTCTTGTGATTACTCTAAATCTGTCTCTCTTGCCCTCTGCCACTTGTTACTATGAGGTTGTCTCACCCCCTCTCACTTTGTCTCACTTTTTATTTCTCTCTCTCTGTCTCTCTCTCTCTCTGTCTCTCTCTCTGTCTCCATATTTCACTCTCTAGCATTGTAACTGTGAACTTTCTCTCCCTTCTCACTTTGTCTCTCTTTTTTGCTCCCCCCCTCTCTCTCCCTCATCTCTATCTCCTCATCTCTCTCTCTCTCTCTCTCTGTATTTCTTACTCTCTCTCTCCTCCCTCGCTCTGTCTCTCTCTTACTATCTCTCTCACTATCTTCCTATCTCTCTCTCTCTTTCTCTCTTTGTATTCCGAATGCTATCTCTATCTCTCTGTCTCGCTCTCTCTGTCTCTCTCTGCCTTCTTTCTTTCCATCTTTCTATATTCTCTCTTTACCTATCTCTCTTCCCCCTCTCTCTCTCTTCCTATTCCCATCTCTCTCGCTCTCTCTCTCTCACTCTCTTCCTCACTCTCCCCCTATATCTCTCCAATATGTTACTATGAAGTCATAGAGGATTTAAGCCGGTCTGAGTAATGTTTCCCTGAGCGGTACTTACATGACATCCAGTGGGGGGGTCAGTCGAGGGGAGAGGGAGGTGAACCAGAGTTGCTGTCCCCCCTCAGGTGTAATAATTAACGTACCAATCTAACTTTACATTTCTCTGCTAGGCCAAGCTATCTTTAAGCGGAGATTACAGTCATTATTTTGTAATACACCCATCGGGTGCATTAGGAATAACAAGCTATGTAATAGGCCAACACACCTTCAACACTGCAGCAGGGGCATCCATCCAGCACAAGGGGGCAGTGGTGTACACTGCATTGCTACCATTCTAGACAGTCGTCTCCTCACGTCAGATTGTGAAGGCATAAAGGAATAGTTGTGTGTGTGTGCGCGTGCGTGTGTGCAATAACATTACACACGCACACACAACCACACAGACACACAAGTAACATGTTTGTGTTTTATTAAGGGACACTCAAGAGTTATCCCCCCATCTTTTTTTTAAGTGATACCAATAAATAAATCTCTTCAACGAAAGAAAAGACTAAAATAAAGAGCAAAGCCACAAAAAGGAGGAATGAGATGAGAAATGTGCATGACATGTCCTTTATTGTCGAGGGACAAGTCAAAAAGAGGAATGAACATCATAATCACGGAGGAGGATTTGTCACAATGACACTCTTCACACCGTGGTGTCCAGCACCGTGGAAGCCTGCTTCCAAGAGAGGAGTAGCACCTCCTCGTTTCCGGAGGAGCGCTGCGCTGCTCCACCTTTAAACCTTTATTTTTTACTTTTTGGTGTTTTAGTGTGCCAAGTGGCAAATAAAGTTATCAAATCATGGCGCAGTAGGGGTGACAAGCTGAATGGAGGCCCACGTCTCAAGCTGAACAAAGACCGCGTTAACAGTTTGTACCCTACGTTCACTATGCGTATGTTCCAAAAAGGAACACATGGGTAGTTTAGTCATAGTAGTAGTTTCAGTCAGTTTAGTTAGTAATCCTCACCCCAACCCTAGCCCCTAACCTAACCCATACCCTAACCCCTAAACGACCCATAACTTTTCGCAACATAGGAATTTTGGAAGATAGGGATTTCGGACCACAGGGCGTTCACTGCCTTAACATCACGTGAATCACAATCTGATTTGACGGGCTGCTTATTCCGGACCCTTCCGCCGCGAGCGATGCCCGGACGATTCGCTGGTTCTGGCTTAGCCAGGCTACAAGAGTGCCATTTCAGACACAGCAACAGCTTTAGTGCGTAAGTGCCGTGAGTGGAAGAATGCAGTTGAGATGTTCCTTCATCGTGAAGATGGGGAGCAGCTGTGACAGCCTTGAGCCATCCTCTCCTCCACCACTGACCTAGATTCTCCTCATGGGAAGTGCACCCCAGCACGACACCATTCTTTAATTTGTGGCTTTCTTCTACGCTGGCAGGGCGCGCACACAGGTCTTTGGCTATGTCTTGAATTTGTGTTGCGCACGCAAAAAAACACACACACATGCATCGCGTAGCACACACTGTAACATTCGATCCCTCGCCATTCCTTCAGGGACCGCATGATTCTTTCATTTGTGGATTTTGTAGGCAGGGCTTGTGCGCGCGCGTGTGTGTACGTTTTTCTCTTTCTCTACGTCTCTGATCTGCGTAGTCGCATGCACAAAACCACACACACAAAGTACCAGCGACATTCCTTCCGGACGACATGATTTTTGTGTTTGTCAATTGTTCACGCTAGGGAAGGGCTGCGCTTGCATGCACACATTTGATTTGGATTGTGCAGAGAGAGAGAGAGAGAGAGAGAGAGAGAGAGAGAGAGAGAGAGAGAGAGAGAGAGAATGCACACTCAGATTCAGACACGCGCGGTCGGGAATATCCAATCCAGAGACATTCCTTCCGGGTGGTGTTGGTCAACTTGCCAGTATTTTTCCGGAGCCATTTTTGTTTTTTATGTGCTGTAGTATTCCATTGAGGTGACGACAGGCTCAACAAACCAGACAAGTCAATGACTTGGTGTACAATTATTGTTTGGCTTTTCAAGTGTAGTGGTATCCTCCAAGACTTTTACACTAGTCGCGTTTCCGTCCGCACCACCACCAGACAACCGTATCCTCAAATCCAGAGAGATCGAGAGAGACAGATTAACTAGAAGGGTGGAATGTCCTGATGTGGGCCACTGCCTAACGTGGGACACTTATGTTCCATTGGCTCTGGCTCCTTCCTAAACTAATGAATGTCAGTAAAACTATGGTAAAAGCAAACTACGGTAATGTGTTTAACATCAAATTCAACTGTTCAACACTACATTTCACTGTCACACATTTATTTTATTAGTCAATTCCCTGCCGATTATTGAAATGAGTAGTCAACTAATCAGTGACATGTTTTCCTTTTAAATAATCCTCAAAATATTCACAGCGACACAAAAAATGTGCTTCGTCAAATTGAAATGTAGTCAATTTTGGTTCATCTTGGCAAGCAAATGAATAGCAAATAAGTCAATTACTCTAACACAAAGTCGTTACAATTCATGTATACACTAATATTTAATGGTCTCACCAGTCGGTTAGACTGCTTCATCCAGCCCCTTACATTCTTGTGCTCTGGCTTAGTCTCACAGCTGTCATGAGATATATTCAATTACAATGTCTTATGGCAATTGAATATATTCAATTTGGTTTGTCTGTCCCCAGGATAACTGAACAAGTTGGGCACGAATCTGGATGAAATTTTGCATAGTTGTTGGAAATGACAAAAGGATTCATTTATTACATTTTAGTGCATTTCTGTAGTCTATAAGTAACATAATCATTATTAATCACCAACTTATCGAGTTGGGCACTTACTACGGTCACATGACCAGACTTCCGGGTTGCAACGGCCGCTGGGAAATGTAGTTGGCTTGTGCTGAGCATGTTCGCTGGTGGACAATCGCAATCGCGCTACTCTCGGAGCACTTGCATTGATAATGGGTTGCCACACATACTGCTAGCACTAAAATTACTATTTTTGTACCACTACAGTGCAGGTTTGCAATCTATAAGTGCTTCTAGTTCATTCATGCATTCATTCCTGCCTCTGACATAAGTATGCCACTCTCTCTCCGACCACCTTCACATATCAGATCCAACAAATCGTCCACACAACACTCGTGGGTCTGGATTAAGCAGTTTGACAAATCAGATAACCACGTTGACCGAGTGGTTATGGACACCGCACCTAACGCGACCCCATTCATGTTACTGCCGCTGTGTCTACCGCAGCGTCCGCAGTGTGACGAGTTGACTCCGCTCGTCGACTAGTCTACCCCCGATCTCTTCAACCCAGTTTCCGACTAATCATATCCAATAAAGATGAAAAAACGGCGCTGACGCCGGAAAAAAATAACGTGAAAAAAAAAAAAAGATAACTTCATTTGATTGAAACACCTTTTCTCGAACCTCCAGACCAAATGATCATTCTAATTGCATGTGAAGCGTGGACAATTAATTTGTTCTGGCTTGCCAGACCTTAGTGTCTGGAAAGAGAGAGATATAAAACTCGATGGGAGACCCAGAGCGTGAAAAGGCAGCAGACAGTGTGTATGTTTTCCTGGGGTGTGTGTGTTGAAATGATCGAATGGAAAAGCATTTTCCTTCCAAAGTGATGGAACATTTATCTTGTGGTTCTACACAACAGGCAATGGCATACACTTTAGGATTTAAGAAGTATTTTGCATATATGCATATGTTTTTGGTGATACACCTTTGCTTACTGGTGGTACAGTGGTTAGCACTGCTGCCTATCAGCAAGAAGGTCCTGGTTTCGAATCACACTCCGGTCCTTTCTGTGTGGAGTTTACATGTTCTTCCCGTGCTGGCGTGGGTTGCCTCTGGGAATGCCGATTTCCCCCAGCACCAAAAACATGTTCTAGTTATCCTGCTCCAGTCAGTGTCCCTGGCCAAGGCACTGGCTCAGAATCTCAATTTGGTCTGTGCATGCGGCTATTGCTCCTCAGGGATGGGTTAAATGCGGAGGAAGAATTTCAATTGTACATATGTGTATGTGTGACTAAAAAAAGTAGTTGGGAGGACTACATAGGCCTAGTGGAATTTGCATAGCCAATCACATTGGAAGTCGACCCCACCAATTGAAGAAGAGCATCAGATGAAAATGGTTACATGCCTCCATTTTGACTACACTGAGTTCCAACGGTTCGTCTCTCCGACAACTGCATTTGGAAGTTCTGCGGTTCCAACATGGTAAATTTGCTGTCCCGACGCAGAAGCACCGCTGTTCCGATATGGAAGGGGCATGATTCCTGCATGCTGGAAAGGCCGTTCCTAACCCAAATCCTAACCCATACGGGAATGCCGCCGTCTCCTGTCCGAATGCCGACTAATCGAAATGCCCGTGCTGACACCCTGTGGGGAGGAACGTTGCAGTTCCAATACATTACGGTAGATAATCGGAGTTGAGAAACGTCAAAATGGTGGGTGCCCCTCTATGAGTTTCCTGAGTTAATGTTATGATTCCTGCTGGTAGTTGTTAGAACTACCATAGCACATGCAATGTAGATGTATGGGTGTATGGATGCATGTTAAAGGTGCGTGCTTGGTGGAACTGGATACAATGCCTACTAGGCATTAAGCCCAAGGGGAGTGTTTAACTCTCACAAAACGCCAGACATACTGGCAGAACAACGTGAGCATGAATGGAGACTCACAACAACAATTTAGCTCTATGCAGACAGACCACAGAAGCAACTCGGTGCAATCGGGCTGAACCAGCTGGTCTCATATCACACGATGGAATTCGTACAAGAGTATTAATGACTCTCGTTGCAGTGGTTATAATCATTGACACAACCGGCCCTTCACTTATAATCGGTATTGGAGAAGAGGATACGGAGTAGAGAATTGCAAATTGCGGTTGCTGCTAGAGGAGCAAACTCACGAACAGGCGGGTGTGAAAAGATTGTCTATTAGTATCAACACCCGCCTTTCGGCTAAAAACCATAACTGCATGGTTGAGAGGCAGAGTTGTTAACCACTGGATTAGATAAAGGTGATACTCAGCCTCTGGATCCAGGATAATGCCAGCAGGCTGAACCGAACGGAGCCTGCATCTTAAATAGAGTGAGCCACAGGTGTTAGCGGTTAGCCAGTTAGCCTTACGCTTCTTCGTAGCTCACTCGACCGAAGGCAGACACCCAGTGCCTTAAGCGGGGCAGTAGCGCCCCCTACAGCATGCCTTCGGAAGCGCCGCCGCTTACCCCATGAAAGCGGCGCCGCACACAACAGTTAGCCCACACATGACCTGCACTCCCATCCAAACTGTGCATAACAGGTAGCGTTTTCAACAGTCATTTAATAAAATCCTGGGTGTTCCCTACCCCCACTGACAGGGTGCGCGTGTGATGGGGTGTCCAATGCGTTGCCCAACCACAAATAGCATTCCTGAGGACCACTTAGAGCCTGAATTCCTGCCACCGTGTTCGTGTAGCTATTACTCAGTTCTGCCCCCCTCCTCCTCCGCCCACCTCGCATTTTAAAGTCCAATCGAGGCGTGACGCATTGCTGCACGATTTGACGTGAAGCCTTTGTGGGGGCGACACTAACTGCTCATTGTTTTGTCCGAACGGGCCGAAAAATGCAGTGGTCCGAGCTGAAGAATGTAATCATTTATCTAAGACCGGGGGGCTGCACGCTCTATTTAACCTCAAATGCTTCTCCACTTGTTTCTTCGAGGAGAATGGGGGTGTGTGAGTCCATTTGCATGGAATGTATGCGTGTGTGCACGGTAAGCGCGCACACACAGAATTGTATCTGTGTTTGTGTGTCGTGGATGCATGTTATTTTGTCTAAAAATTCTGTATATTTATGTGTGTGTATATGGACACGGATGTGCTTGTGTGTGTGCATGGAATGTATGTGTGTGTGTGCGGGGTTAGCATGCGCGCCCAATTGTATCAGTGTTTGTGTATCGTGGATGGGTGATTTTGTCATTGAGTATGTGTCCGAGTGTCTATACGGACACAGTTGTGAGTGCGTTTGCATGCAATGTATGCGTGCATTCGTACGTGGTATATGTGCGCAATTGTATCCGTGTTTGTGTGTTGTGGATGCATATGCTTTTGTCTAAACATTAAGTACGTGTCTGAGTGTGTATACAAACACAGATTTGTGTATGTGTTTGGAATGAGTGTGTGAGCGTGTTGCATGGAATGTATGTGTGCGCACGCGGTTTGTGTTCATTGAGCATGTGTCTGTGTGTTTGTGTATATGGACACGGATGTGTGCATGTGTTTGGAGTGCGTGTGCGTGTGTATGTCAGTGCATTTGCATAGAATGTATAGTATAATGTATGCAAGCTAAGCATGTATCTATGTTAGCGTGTTGTGGATGCATTCTGTCTAAACATTGAGTGTGTCTGTGTGTGTAAAGACACGGATGTATGTGTATGTGTTTGGAGTGGATTGAACGCGCGATAGCAAAGCTTATACACACTAGACTACTGCGACCACATCCCGGGGCTAGTGTCGTTTATCTGTGCAATGTAGCGTTTGTACAAGTGTTTTTCTTGACGTGTTTGTGTTTTACACAACGTTGAAAGATAAGTGTGCCCAAAGTAGAGCCAACTGCTCACAAATTGTTCACTGTTTTGGCCGCGGACCAAACGTCTTGTGCAAACGTCATCTGGAAAGCAACAGTGAATACATGCAGGATGAAGGCGCAGCTCACTACCAATTATGTTTGTAAAAAAAACAAAACAATAAAGTTTGTGGAACAGCGTTAAATTCGACTCAAAAGCTTGCCCCATTTAGGTCATTTTCATCTTCTTATTTTAGGGTTGGCGGGAAGGGAGTGAAGCAGGGGGGAGCAGACATGCAAGAAATCTGTGGGAGGCAAACTCATGAGCTGCAATTCCCATGATTCATGTGATTCCCATGATTCAGCGTTCTGCCTATCTGACTGAGCTACTGGGCAGAACCTCTATAACATTGTTTGTTATAGAGTAGGGTGAACAGATTCAATCTATTCAAAAAATGCAAAGCGGACAGAAGCGCGTTGTGTGAAGCACACCATGCAATTTTTTTGGGGGGGTAAGGTGCATCGTTGTCTTTTTTTGGGGGGGTCAGCCAACACATCCATGTACATCCATCCACATCCAAATATACTCTCCTCCATGCCAGCTGCTCTCCCTGTGTCCTCATAATGTTTAATTAACCACAAATTATAAGATTGTAGCAGGAATTGATAAAATACATTCATTTGTCAAATTATAGCAGCCTTTTCTTTAACACACTCACTGTGATATTCAGTAAGAGAACAATTAAATTGTTACAAGTCAGTGGGACCAGCCGGCCGAAATGAGCGCGTCGTCCGCGGACCGCACAGCAGCGCCGAGAGCGCTTCCCATCACGGTCATATGCTGCATGTCCGCTTGTCCCCACTCTCTCATCCCCCTGTCACCTTAACGCTGTCAATGACAAATAAAATACGTAAAAAAACTAGAACCACTCAGAGATTGCAAACCTGTGCCGTAGTGGTACAAAGAAATTTTACTTTTAGTGCTAGCAGTATGTGTGGCAAACCATTATCAATGGAAGTGCTCGAGTAGCGCAATTGCGATTGATGCCACCGGCAAACATGCTCAGCACAAGCCAACTACATTTTCCAGCGGCCCCAGTGACCCGGAAGTCTGGTCACAGCGCCCAGCGATCTATCGGTAAGCTGGTGATTAACTATGATTATGTTACTTATCGGCTACAGAAATGCACCAAAATTGAATCAATTATCCCATTTCCAACAACTGTACAAAATTTCAACCAAATCTCTGCACAACTTTTTCAGTTATCTTGGGGACAGACAAACCAACGCTACCAAAAACATAACCTCCCTCGCGGCGCAGCCCCGGTGCAGGTAAAAATAGAGGACGTCTGGTCACCCTATGATACAGCAGAGTGCAGTCTATCTGGTTGATAGAGATGGGTGCAGCACTCGTTCTCCTGTCTTTTACCACAAGTGGCCCACATCAGAGGCAGCAGGAGCCGCCGGAGAGCCACCCTCAAGGTTCATTAGTGGCCCCGGCTCTGCTTCTTTGGTCTTTCTCTTCCAAACACTCTCACCACAGCACTCTTTTTTTTATTCCACTAACTTCTTTCTATTATTTTTAAAAAATTTTATTCTATTATAACCTGTGCCGTGGCTGTGCCAGGGAAGCAGGTTATGTTTTTGGTAGCGTTGGTTGGTTTGTCTCCAGGATAACTGAAAAAAGTTGTGCATGGATCTGGATGAAATTTTGTACAGTTGTTGGAAATGACACATGGAAGAATCGATTACATTTTGGTGCATTTCTGTAGCCTATAAGTAACAATCTTTTTATCACCAACTTGCGATAGATCACTGGGCGCTTGCCGCAGTCACATGACCAGACTTCCAGATCACAGGGACCGCTGGGAAATGTAGTTGGCATGTTCGCCGGTGGGAATACAGTCTATGGGTCAATCGCAATCGTGCTACTCGAGCACTTGCATTGATAATGCTTACATACACTAAAAGTACTATTTTTTGTACCATTACGTCACGGGTTTGCAATCTGTGTGAGTGCTTCTAGTTTCTTTTTATTATTATCTATTTCTATTATTATTATTATTTTATTGATTTATTTTTATTTATTTTTTTAAATATATTGTATATATTTGTATTTTATTATTTTATTTCTTTTTTATTTCTATTATTATTATTTTAATTGTATTTAATGGTCCATTCTTAACTAGACTTACTTATATA
>OMKY01217861.1:0-14093 GCA_900302395.1 Bregmaceros cantori | reverse complement strand
ATATAGGTATATCCCCTACAGGGGGATATATCTAGTACATGTTGACTCCTACGTGGGGATATACCTAGTACATGTTGACTCCTACGTGGGGATATACCTAGTACATGTTGACTCCTACGTGGGGATATACCTAGTACATGTTGACTCCTACGTGGGGATATACCTAGTTACCAAATTAGTAACTTATTGAATAATGGCTTACCTTTGAAATGTCGTTAATAAGGTCCTGGAAGGTGTTGCCCTGGGCCACAAGGCCAGCCTGCTGCAGCGTCCGCAGGTTTCTGACGACCTTCCTCTTCTTCTGCTCTAGGGGGAGCTGTCGGTCCTCCACGGCCCCCTGGTGGTCTTCGTCCTGCTGGGCTCGCCGCTCCACCATCTGGTCGTGTTCACTCTCCTGAATACAGGCAATGTGCCTTATTGTCTGCTTCCTGGCTGGCCATTGATCTCTTGTGAACATTTTTTAATCGTTTTTTTTCCCTGGCGTCAGCACCGTTTTTTCACCTTTTTGGATAGGATTAGTTGTAAATTGGGTTGAAGAGATCAGGGGCGGCACTGCGCTATTAACATCAATGGGGGTACGTTAGGCTCGGTGTCCATAACCACTCCACCAACTACACCCCCAGTAGTGGAATAAAAAGCGCCATTTTCCATTTTTATTGAGAGGGTAAATAAGTGGGACGGGATTGGGTGAAGACATTGCAGAGATGTTGGCAAGGGGAGGAGAACTGGCACTGGCGCCTGTAAACTAAGTCACACCATACATGTGCTGGGTGGGGGTGTCTTACTGACTGCACCACAGAGCCAGCACAATCTCTTCTGAATTTTGAGTAATTACATCCTGGGATAATACTACATTTTAAAGTTTAATGTTTGTAGCACGATTGTTGATTAGTGAAAGAAGAATGCCCTTGTAGAGAGAGACTCACCTGCGATGCTCCAGCCACCGTCTCCAGGATCTCAGTGAGAGTGTGGCCGGGCTGGACCCGGATCACATCTACGATCAGTTGCTTGGTCCTGAACACAATAAGAACACTACAGTGTAGCACAAGTCCAGTAGGCCACACCAGGAAGACTCCCTCAGATACTCCTTCACCATCCACCTCACTTTACTGGTTGTTTGTCACAAAGTTGTTTCTTCACACAGGATTACTTTTTAACCCCAACCCCAAAACCCGGTCCTAAACCTAACCCCTACCCTCACCTTAACCCTAAGTCCGACCCTAAACCTAACCTCTAGCCTCACCTTAACCCTAAGTCTGACCCTAAACCTAACCTCTAGCCTCACCTTAACCCTAACTCCTTCCCAGAACTCCCAAACCAGGCTTCTGTGAAGAAACGACCTGCTCCCGGAGCAGGGCCCTCAGCCGCTCTGCTCCCAAAGTTTGGAATACCCTCCCACCTCCCACATTTCACCCAATTCAAATCCTTTCTTAAAACCAATCTGTTAAAGGCCTTTTTTCCGGCATCAGTGAAATTTTTTTTTAATCCTTATTAGACAGGATTACCCGGAAACAGGGTTGAAGAGATCGGGGGTAGACATTGCGGAAAGAACTGGTGACGACGGGAGGAGAACTCGCAACACCGGGGACATTGCGATCGAGACCATAGCGCCATTTAATTACAATGCACTGTAGCCTGGGGGGTGCAATGGTGCAGCGTATTATTATTTTTATTTACTTCATATACTTTCATATGTTGTGGGACATAAGAGAAAACCTCAGGACATACTTCATCAAGAGATTCTTGAGGTCTTTCTCCTCTCCTTCAAGAAGATCTGACTTGCTGCTCAGTGTCAGAGAGATCTCAGTCTTCTCATCTCCCGAGCTGTCACCTGTGAAACACCATCCACGCAGTCATTAGGCTCGGCCATGCTCCTCGTTGAAGTTCAACTCAAATATTGCTTTCACTACTTTGTGCAACATCACCTCTGACAGTCCCCAGGCTGAAGTGTCCTTGGGCAAGACAATGAACTCCAAATTGCTCCCAATGGGTCGGGGCCAGCGCCTTGTATGGCAGCAGCCACCATTGGCGTGTGAATGTGTGGCCACTGTACAACGCTTCGATGGCCACTATGTGATAGAAAAGCGCCATATAAACGGATAGGGGTGTAAATAACACCCATCATGGCGTTTCGAATCAGTTTCCATTTTCTGACCCAACGATTCGCTTTTTTTTCGATACTCAAGAATTCAACACGATTCGATACGATACAATTTCGATACGATCCGATTAATTACATTTTTTTTACCCAACAGGCTAGACAATATTTCAAATTTGAAATAAATCAATGATAGCTGTAATATCCTTATACATTTATTTAGACTGTATAGAAACACATACAGTCTATGGGCATGGCACACACGCCGTGTTTATGTTTATGTTTGTGTGTGTTAAGGAAGCGAGGATGGCGCAAAATCGGTTTAGCGCCACCCGCAGCACGGGAGTGGAATTACGTCCAGGAGCAAATTGATAAAAATAGACTAGAAAAAAAATCTATACTCTTGCGGACGTATCGATACATTGTATCAACAGCTGTTGTATCGATATATCGATACAAAATTGATATTATTTACACCACTAGAAATGGACATCTTCCTTTTTTTTAATTAGTTGGGAAAAACGTATGAATTAGAAGTATGCAGTCGTTGCAGACTGCTAAAGGGATATCCCAAAATGTGTTTGAAGCATCAATGAAACCCAGGATCTTGTAGAGCCATGCTTCCTGTAGGATAGATTGTGACGTCACAGGGGCTTTGTGTAAAAAGTCAGCCCGCTTGAAAGATTGTATGATTTATATGAAATGAAATGCATATGCTTTATCCTAAAACTAAACTACTATTGTGAAAACAAAGTGAAAAAAAGTTATTGCAAAGATCCTCTTTGAGGATCTTACGCGGCACACGCAAAATCCTTACATCCCTTAGGCTCTGTGTTTCAGCGATATATTCATTTATTGATAGTTTTAAGTGGTAGGGTTTTAAGTCACGTTCACCTTATGCTCCTATGCATGACTGGCCCAACTAAAACCCATGGCCTCCTCGCCACAAGTACCTCTTTCTTTGTGAGCATGTGTGGATGCATGCCATGCTCGTATGGAATTAGGGATGTCAATTAGGGCGGCAACAAACGATTATTTTAATAGTCGATTAGTTGCCGATTATTAAAACGATTAGTCAATTAATCGTTTAGATGTATTTTCTTCAAAAAAATCCCAAAATAATCACAGCAAGCAACAATTACCAGAAATCCATCTTGTCAACTGGACATATTCTCAAATTAGGTCAAATGTACCCACTACCTATATATCATATTCATGTGTATCAATCATATTCATTTCACATTTCATATTTTCAGAAACAATCAAGATTGAATTTGCATGGACCAAACGAGGGCAGTTTCAACACAAAACACAAAGCCGATTAATTCTATAATCAATTAGTCAACGATTAGTAGATTAATCCTTGCAGCCCTAATGTCAATGATCAATCGATAAACTATCAAAAACATTTAATGTATTCATTCTTACCAAACAATCCACTATTTCTACTACAATACATTTGATCCACATGTGCATGCTACTCCAACCAAGAATAATCCCTACTATCCATAGTTGTCCATAATATCCCACTAGCTTCAAGAGCATTATAGAATGAAAACTCATAATATTATTAACATTATTACCACTTTAAGTTTCAAGTTGCTACCTTGTTGATATGTCATGGATGTATAAAGTCCTTCCTTGCAGGGTAGGTGGTAAAGCGTCATATTATCTAACAGCGCCAAGAAAATGTAGAGTTAATGATTAATGTATTTATAGGCAGCGCAATCAATTAATGATCAAATCAAATCAAATAATGCATTAACCAAATGTTGACATCATGTCGATTGGTTATGTAGATGTTTACCAAGCAGGGTCTCGAGGTCGGGCGTGGCTCCCAGGTCAGTGAGCAGTTCATGCAGTAAGTCTGTGGGGTCTGGGGCTATAGCTTTCTGGTGCTCCAGGAGAAGCTGCAACATACACAAGCAATATAACGGTGTGTTTCAACTAGAACTAGTTGTGTTTCAACTAGAACTAGTTGTGCTTCAACTAGAACTGGTTGTGTTTCAATTAGAACTAGTTGTGTTTCAACTAGAACTAGTTGTGTTTCAACTAGAACTAGTTGACACACACGTGGCTAAAGTCCCGAAATATTCACATGTGCCAGGCACGCTCGTCAAGCATCTGGGAAGGGAAGGCGCATGGCGGCAGAGACACGCGGAGCTGGAAGAATTGGATTTCGGCATTTTCTTCACATTTTTCGATTTTCGGAATTCTTCACAGAGAGGAGGAGAGAGGGCACCGTGCGGGGTGGCCGTGTGGTTCCCCGCCGGGAGCCCAACGGCAGGAGAGCTGCGTCGCACTCGGCCGGCTCCTGCGAGCTCTGACCACACACGAGCCCCTACCCCCAGCCCTCACCCCCCTGACCGAGTGCCCCACACGGCGCGGTCAGTACCGGGGCCAGTCCGCTGAGCACAGCGAGTGAACATAGCTGGTGACAGACTCGATTTTTATTTTTGGATTGAATGGAGGTTGTAGGCGAGGACAGCGAGAGATGGTGAAGGCAGCCAGAATGGGATATGCGAAGGCTCGACGGACAACTCCCACCTCTTCTCCCAGCGCCGATTCCCGCAGCAATTGGTTACGCATCCAGTGTCAATGCGCGTCTCTTCCCATCCACTTACATGTTATTTTTGGGACATTTGCCGCCGTTACAAGCGGCAATGAGTTCTGGTGGAAACAAAGTGAGTAAGTGTTCCATCCAGAACGGTGCATAAATATACATCAAGCAGTCACAACGGCCCTGTTTCATACACAGTAACTTTTGCAGTGTCAAATATGTAGTGTCAAAGTTCATTGACTCTTTCAGAGTTATTCCAACAACGGAGAGAGTTGAATATTAACTAGTGTTGGTGTTCATTTGCAGAGTTACAAGGCACCGTGTCAATTAGACTCTACAAAGCCCCGCCCAAAGCCCCGCCCACCTCATCATCTCTCAAACTTTAGATACCAGCATTTTCATTGCGTCGTGACTCATGCGGCACCCGAGCCTTGGCGCGGACCGAGCTTCGGCTCGGAACCCAGGGGTTTGGGCCGCAGCGGCAATGAGGTCGACTCGGCGTGTCCTCTCGGCCTTCGTCCGCCGAGATGCAGACGCCTGTCCCTTCACGGACGTAGCGCCGGTGCTACCCTCTGCGCCCGCGCTGGGGCATACGGATACCCAGTGTCTCAGGTCGACGTTTAACACTATGGAAAGAATTAATTAAACACCAAATCTGATGAGGACCAAATACACTCGGACATAGTGTTAAATTTAACTCTTTAAGTGTTGATTTAACACTGCAAGATTTACTGTGTACTACCTGCATTACAACCCAAGCAGTTATCAGTTACAACCGTCACTTATGACTTGTGCAACCATCAGAGACATCAATCTATTTTGTCATATTAATTGATTTAAGACTGACAATCTGACTTCCAAGATTTTGGAATAACTCTTCACAAATTGGCTCTTGAAATAATCTCAATGCTCACCAACAAAGTTGTCGCCTGTGATCTTCCCTTGATGTCTACAGAAGTTCTTGGCACTCAGAGGGTTAAGTTTAATGAGACGGAGGCCCTCAGGGCCGTGGAGACTGTTAATGTTTTTAAGAAGAAGCAGACACATCTCTCCGATCTAGCTTATAACTAGGATGTTACCTTCATCGGTACATCAGCCAACTGTATTTGATTGTCTGTCTGTCCATGGTTGAGTGTGTGCCAGTTTGTTTGGGTTGGGAGGCAGTGGGTAATGTTGTTCTGTTCGGTGTTCTGTTTCTGTAAAGCACTGTGTGTTGCACTGCATGAAAATTGCTATACAAATAAATAGAGTTTGAGTTTGGGACCCAACACAAATATTTCTAACCAAAGAACACGATATACCTACTTAGCTACAAACACAAGAAGGCACTAGTTTTTCTTTCTGACCAATGTAGCTGAACGGTGACGCCATTTCAAATTACAACTTTTAAAATCTAGTTAGAACGTCTCATTTCTGTCATGTTTTTAAAGCTTTGATGCCACCTCCAACATGCATGTTTATTAATTATTATTTCATGGTCACATAGGCACATAGATAAGCCAGATGCTTAGAGGATAGGCCTCCTGCCTGATGACATAGAGTGTTCCCTGAGCAACTCACAGAGTGTGTGCTGATGATTTCTCCCACAGAGATGTGTATGGACGGTTTGCTGAGTGTCACCATGTCTGAGAACTCGTCCACCTTGAAGTGAACCTCCGGCTCAGGGACGTCACACGCCGACAGAAAGAACTGCCTGTGGAGAATCCACGTTGTTGTTGTAAGTGAGACAGGTTATCGTCCTTTGCAAGGAAATGTTTGCATTGAATGGTGAAGAGATAAATAAATAAATATCTGTAAAAGCCATTACCTTGTTAACACTAACCATTATTTTAATAGTCAATTAGTTGCAGATCATTGAAACCATTAGGTTGGATTTTCTGACCAAACAACGACAAAAGGCTGAATGTATGGGGCCCCGTGGCACAGCGCCATACATAGGCTTTGTCCGAAATCGCTCCCTATCCCCTACTCCCTATCCCCCATAAAGTGCACTCACTTATGGTGCACTCAACAGCAACGGCCAAGATTTCGGACACTAGAGTTGGCGCCGTCAAAAGTATTATAAAATGTAATTATAAAGTGCAATTTATAAAATTCAACAATCATCACAAAAAGTGAAAAGTACTTACATTTATAACTATTTGCCATATTCGGTCGCTATAGACTCCCGTCCTGACATTTTTTAAAACGTTTAGGTCGTTTTTAAAACATCTCGCAATGCATTATGGGTTATATTGCTCCGTCTAGGGTACATCCGATGCTCACTATTTTTTGCGGTGCCTTGTGGGATACTTTCAGTGCACTATATAGGGCACATGGAGAATAGGGACACCCCTACAAAATGGCGTGCGCCCCATATAGTGCACTATATGGGGGATAGGGAGCGATTTCGGACACAGCCATAGTCTTGTTGCTATGGCTTAGATCATGTGTCAATTTGAATTGAGTCAATACCTGAACGCACGTCAGCGCTAGATGAATTTACACAACGCTGGCGTCACTCCACTCCCTCCCTCTCACCTGAACCTCTGGAAGGTCTGTGTGATGTAGGGGTTGAGGTGAGCCATGTCTCACCTGAACCTCTGGAAGGTCTGTGTGATGTAGGGGTTGAGGTGAGCCATGTCTCACCTGAACCTCTGGAAGGTCTGTGTGATGTAGGGGTTGAGGTGAGCCATGTCTCACCTGAACCTCTGGAAGGTCTGTGTGATGTAGGGGTTGAGGTGAGCCATGTCTCACCTGAACCTCTGGAAGGTCTGTGTGATGTAGGGGTTGAGGTGAGCCATGTCTCACCTGAACCTCTGGAAGGTCTGTGTGATGTAGGGGTTGAGGTGAGCCATGTCTCACCTGAACCTCTGGAAGGTCTGTGTGATGTAGGGGTTGAGGCGAGCCATGTCTCACCTGAACCTCTGGAAGGTCTGTGTGATGTAGGGGTTGAGGTGAGCCATGTGTGGAGCGTCGTCAAAGAGCTTATTGGCGGCAGCATGTTGCAGCATCTTGGCTACCGAGCCCAGATTGCGACGCTGGTCCGAGGTGAGCTGGGCGCAAGGAGAGCGTAGCTCTGCACCGGCGCCGCCCGGCGAGTCGCCATCGCCTGCCGCCACCTGACTGCCCGCGCCCACGTCGATGATGTCAAAGCCGTCCGGGGCGACGATGGCCGGGTTCATGTAGCGGTAGTACAGGAAGTTGCTTACCATCTGGGAGGAAGCATGAACATTATGTGCATCAAAAAATACAATTTTGTCAACTGCTATTTGGTTCTGTCAACACTTTTCCAATATGTGTGCAAACACCAGACACTGGATATAACTATTCTTAGCTTTTTTAGCAATAAGCCTAAATAAATTGCAGAATCTTAAATGGCCATAGAGTGCACTAAATGCAAGAATTTGGGATGAATGCTTTCTCACACAGTATAAATATATATATATTTTCAATAACATCAGAAATGACAAAGTAATTTTAATTTGCCATTATTTATTTATTTTTAAGCATTTTTTGGGCACAAGCACCATTTTCCATTATTTTTATTGAGAGAGATAGTGACAGGATTAAATTGGAAACTGGGATGAAGAGTCAGGGGGAGACATTGCAGAAAAGCCGGAGAGGGGATTTGAACCTGCGGCACTGTTCAACCTATGGTCTGGGTCCCCCCGCACTTGCCATTATTAACGTCCAATATGACATGAAGTGGAAATGTTCAGTATAGCGTACACCATACACACGCACGGCGTGGCTGTGTGTGTGTTGAGGAATGTGCGTGTTTGTGTGTGTGTGCGTGGCTGTGTGTGTGTTTAGGAATGTGCGTGTTTGTGTGTGTGTTTGTGTGTGTGTGTGTGGCTGTGTGTGTATCACTGTGTGTGTACCTTGACCAGCTCATCTTCAGCAGCGTCTGGGAACTTTGCATGCAGACTGTTCTTCAGGACCTTAGACATGTAGCGCATGCTATAGCTGCACACAGCACAACACACCAAAAAACTAGTGTCACATACATCAGTCACTGATGTGCATTTTTCGGCCCAATAGACGACTTCGAGGGGTACTTCTGGTGTCTGAACGTCACTTCCGGTGTCATTTACTTGTCGTGTATTTGGCTTTTTTTTTTAAAAACATGTCTATTCGGTGGGAACACACACCTACTTGTTATTTCAAACGGACGGTGGTAACTTTCAGTGTGCTATTCCTCACCCAAATGCTCTTGTGCGGATCTCTGACCCACAAATGCATGATTTAATAATCACTGCAACTCGTTCCATTTTCTCATTCCTTTTGGAAATACTAGAAGAAGCAGACAGCCTATTGGTCCAGAGGAATGACCACTCGGTGAGTAACTTTAAGTCAGATTTTGACTGTATTTCATCAATATTTATACAAAATTATGAGTGAGGGTGTGATGTGTAACTGGTCACAGAGCGACATCTAGTGGTCGGATTTTGAACTAACGTGCGTTTTGTGTGTTTTGTGTGCTCGCACCTCGGTCCAGTACCAGCACTGACATAGGCAACAATAAGGCACCGGAAGTGACCGTCACGGTCAGACAGACTACGAGGACAGAGAGAGATGGAGAGAGCTGGTTGCAAGGTCTTCAGTGGCGCCCCGACGATCAGACAGACTACAAGGACAGAGAGAGATGGAGAGAGCTGGTTGCAAAGCCTTCAGTGGTGACCGCCACGGTCAGACAGACTACGAGGACAGAGAGAGATGGAGAGAGCTGGTTGCAAGGTCTTCAGTGGCGCCCCAATGGTCAGCCAGGCGACGGGAGTGGTGAGAGAACGAGAGACTTTAGGGAAGCAACTCACGGTAGTTTGTCCAGTGAGGAGACGATGGAGGACAGCACCCTGTCAGTGGCAGCTCTCAGAGCCTCGTTGGAGGCCTGCAGCCTGTTCCGCACCTCCTCATGGCTCATGGCCTGCTCAGGAGTCACTTCATAGGGCAGCTGGCTGGAGAACACACACACTATGAGCTACAACTCTTACACATTTCTTAAGTCTCATTAACAGATTTTAGAATTGATCATCGACAAAAATCATTGTTATTGTCAGAGGTGTTGTGCTGATGCTACCTCCTTTTTGTCCATGGAAATTAGATAATAATTTCTGAAAATACAAAATGAACATAATTGATATGATCTTGTAGTTGATAATGTAAGATTTTAGGCAAGGCTGGTTTTGCCTCTAAGTGTCATGGATGCTAAAAAAAAAGTTGGATGTTTACCATTACAATCTCTCCAATTACAAGACAGGATGTACAGCATCGGGGTTCTCTGTTATTGGCAAAGACAGGTGGATCACAGACATCGGCTAGCTCCATCAGTTACCATCAAGGACCTCCGAAACACATTCCACTCCCCTGCGCCAGAGACCCAGATCAGACACTGGCCCAAACGTTTTAGCATACTGTAATGGCAGCTCAGATAAGGTGTCCACGTAGAGGAAATGACTAGTCTTGACACGGGAATATGTGTAGATGATTAATTTATTAAGCTATACTTGACGGGTATCGGCTAGCTAAGCTAAGCTATGAGTTAAGCAGGAAACATGGCCGAACGCCACACATGAGGAAGCATCATTGATTTATAGCCAATGGGAGGGGACATCTGATGATGTCACACCTATATAAGGTCTATATAAGTCACATTTCCATAACACATATGTAAGGATCACCCTTGTCCATTCGGCCAATCATCTTGCATATTATTGTCAACTCCAGAAGCTATCTCGGCCAAGTCAACTACGGCAGGCAGGTGTGTTACCTGGCTTGGCCACTAGCTGATTCCAGCTGGTTGACCCAGGCTTTGTAAACATCCACTGGGTTGGTGTTGATGCCCAGACTCTTGTCTCCGAGCAGCTCCATGACCACAGGGGCCAGCATTTGTCGCAGTGTGTTCTGGCCACGCCCCCCGCGGTTGAAGCTCACCACCATCTTGACGACTGTGGGGTTGCCCGTCACTATGTCCTGAATCTGGTCCACCTTGGAGCTGGTGGACAATAACAGTATAGTTTGGGATCATCCATATTTCCCTTACCTTCCTCAACAGGACCAGCGTCTCCAGCCCCGGTTCTTCTCTCCCAATCCCTTTCCCCTGCCAAAATGCAACGTCTTTCTCCGTTAAGGACTTTTCACATTGCCAACAATTAAATTAAACTTGTAGGCATTTTTTTAATCTGGCCATGTTCTCACTCTCCTCTTTCTTCCCTCTCGCCCTCCAACAAAGGTTAGTCCACTAGTAACGCTATCTCTTACAATTACATTCTAAAATATATAATCTAGGTAGTTTGTTACATCCACTAACACAATATTCCCGAGGCCATGGTAATTTGTAACTTGTAAATGTGCATGTAGCAGAATCCCTTTCATAAGGGACCACACCCACTGCCATTTGACACACCAGTCACATGTATCTTTGGAATTCATGCAATTTTTGAATTGTTGTATTAGGATGGGATTTAAAAGTAATTTAAAAGTCATGGAATGTAAATCCTTTCATTACTTTTAAAATGGGGTAGAGGCATTACGTTACTGATTAAAATTTTCAAAGAGTGGTAGCTAACGGATATTTTAAAAAGTAACCTTTCTGACACCAGCACCATCCAAGTACATTCTAGTTCTAGTTAACAACTACCATAATCCTCCACACTGACTTGATCTCCTCCTCCAGGGCGGTCTTGAACAGTTTAAGCAGCAAGTACTCGTCTCTCTGGTTGGAGGCGTAGTTGTACAGGGTGAAGATGACCGTGTCCATGAACCTGGTCGACTTGTTCTGAGGCATCTGGAAGATCAGCTTAGCCAAGTATGAAGGCTTGGTCTGTGTGGAGTGGGGGGCACACGGTATGTGAGATAATGGCTGTGTCCGAAATCGCTCCCTATCCCCCATATAGTGCACTATATGGGGTTCACGCCATTTTGTAGGGGTGTCCGAATTCTCCATGTACCCTAGATAGTGCACTGAAAGTATCCCACAATGCATCGCAAAAAGTAGTGAGCATCGGATGTACCCTAGACGGAGCAATATTACCCATAGTGCATTGCGAGACCTTTTAAAAATGACCTAAACTTTTAAAAAATGCCGTGGCGGGAGTAAATAGCGACCGACCACGGCAAATAGTTATAAATGTAAGTACTTTTGACTTTTTGTGATGATTGTTGGATTTTATAATTATATTTTTTATTAAATTATTATATTTTATAATAATTTTGACGGCACCAACTAGTTGCTGTTGAGTGCACTATAAGTGCGTGCACTATATGGGGGGTAGGGAGTAGGGAATAGCGAGCGATTTCGGACACAGCCATTGACAATGTTCATACTGTCGGACCAATACCAAGCTATTTTTTAAATTCTTTATTGAGAGAGAGAGAGATAGTGACAGGATTAAATGGAATAATTTTTAAAAATGTGCCTACCTATAGAAAGTAAAACTAGCTTACCCAACCTAGTTTTAGAACGTGAATCTAGCAGCACAACGTAAAATCAGCCAACACAAGAGGTAAAACAAACGTGTCAGTATAAGGATAAAAAAACCTCAAATCTGCAAAAGATGACCAATCTTTTGGTAGAAGGTTTCTTCTCGCACACAGTGGTGCTGCTGAATGCCCCTGCTTGATATGTTGACATGTCGTATGCCAGTGCCACTTTATAATGTATGTGCTACGTGTTGATCTTGAGAGTCGTTTCATGCCTAACTAAAATTCCATTTGTGTATACTTTAGAGCTGCAACCGATTAATCGTTTAATCGGTGATAATCGATTATTGACATAATCGGCAAGTAATTTGATAATAGATTAATTGGCAGCGATTAATCGTTTCATGGTCTGGCCTATTCTTTGCTCAAACATGTTGGATATATGTTGTTTCCAATGCAATTTTTCCAGTGTCAAGGCCCCCAATATAATGAAGACAACAACCCAATATGTTAAAATTTAGCCTGTAAGAGTGGGCTGTTTCATGCTATTACTATAAACTGGAGATAGAGAAACAGCAAAAAGTTTTGTAATATTAACATTGCAAACTTTCAATAATGTTTCTTAATCATAATTAATGCTAATAATCGTTGAACCGATTAATCGATTAATCGCCAGCAAAAATGGGTGATTAATCGATTATCAAAATAATGGTTAGTTGCAGCCCTAGTATACTTGTATATGCAACATATATGCGAATTGAAATGAATCTTGAAACCAACCTACCTGTAGAAGGTAAAATAGGTGTTGATAGGCCTCCAGCTTTCTACGCTTCTCTTTGCTCAGGGCCTTGATGCCTCCTACCTCGCCACCGCTCACACCATCCACCTGATTCTTATTCATCTTACTCATCTTCTTGTTGTGGGACACTACATCCTGTGGGCACCAGGGGCGGCAAGTTGTAACGAGCACAAGTCCATGTTACCACCAAATACATTATGCTGTGGTGTCCAATCCCAACCATTATTGACTAATCAGATTATTATTTTGAGCAATAATTACAAATTACAAGTTCAAATAGTTTTTTTTAACCAACTAATGTATAACAATTAAATGACTCACTCTTACACAAGATCATTATAATTTTTCATAGCATGTGTTTTAATAGCTTGTTTTCCCTTCATATTTTCTTTCATCAATCCTGTAAATTTACTGCTGTATTTTCCTCAACGATAAAATGGATATCATTTGTGGAAGCATAAGCACAGAGCTGGAAAAATATTTCTAAGGGATTGTTAATTACGAAATTAGTTGGAGGTTAATTTTATAATCGTTAAGTCTAAGTCTAATTAATCGATAAGATTAATCAAGATATTGTGACACCCCTAAATGACGTGCTATTGGCCACACCACGCTCAGAGATGGCAAAAGTACCGGGATTTCTTACTTGAGTAAGAGTAAAATACATTTGTAAAAAAATAACTCGAGTAAGACTACAAAGTATTGATCCAAATAGCTACTCAAGTAAAGTAAAAGTACATGCTCAGAAATGTACTCAAAAAGTATTTTTGAAAGTTAAAAGTACATGCTCTAAAATGTACTCAAAAGTATTTTTAAAAGTACAAAGTACAAAGTACTACAAATAAAATTGTATGTAAAATGCATTTTTTCAATGTTAGTTTGTCAATTTTATGTTATTGTTTGAATAAATTAACAACTAGCCTAATGTATCTTATATCTCGGGACTAAATAAAATCCACTTATTAACTGGGACTGTACTCGGTACAACAGCGCCCCCTACTGGCTAATATTATAGACATTGTCCTACCCTGTCAATGCAAAAAAAAAGTAACAAGCCTGTTTTGGTAAAAGTAAGGAGTAGAAGTACAGATATTTTTGTTAAAAATGTACTTACTACAAGTAAAAAGTAATAGCAGAAAAAAGTACTTCTAAAAGTACAGATACTTGAACATTTTACTTAAGTACAGTACTTGAGTATTTGTACTTCGTTACTTGCCATCTCTGACCACGCTACC
>OMKY01217854.1:0-10074 GCA_900302395.1 Bregmaceros cantori | reverse complement strand
GGGAGACGGGCGCTGGCTCGCCGCTCTCCCGCCGTGCACGCGCGGACACACACACACGCACATCAACACACACACACACACACACACACATCAACACACACACATCAACACACACACACACACACACATCAACACACACACAAACACACACAGCAAAGCAGCCCGCGTTGATAAGCACACACGCTGAGACGGCTGTGCACGCGTAGACATCCAGTGGATCGTGGTGCACACGATCCACTGGATGTCTCCTCTCGTCTCGAGCGAGAGAGATTCGCGGGCCTGCTTGCAAAACCGCGTACCGCCCCCTACTGACTCATTCACGCTATACATGTAATCTTTCATGTTGTTGCAGAAAAGAATGAACAACCCTGTTTTGGGAAAAGTAAGAAGTAGAAGTACTGATATATTTGTTAAAATCTACTGAGTAAAAGTAAAAAGTACTCACAGAAAAAAGTACAGTCAGCTTACAGTACAGTATTTGTACTTTGTTACTTGCCATCTCTGCTGTCATGTATGTCCAATATGGAGAATTAAAGTGAATCTTGAATCTTCTAATGTAGATGTTTGAGCGTTATTCATGGCACGTTGACTGGGAGGTTAAAATGAATGCGTCCAGTCATGAGGCCGAGCAGGTCAGACCAGGCATGCCCGCGTTTTACTGACTCACACATCATCGTCTTGTCACACGTCGGGGGCCTGTCACGCCGCTCGTCCCACCCCCAAGGCTCCATAGAGCTAATTAGGACATTACAGTTCTCACCTCGTCATCGCTCAGTCGCCTCGTACCGCGTGTCTTACTTTGTTGGAGGTCAGCCCAAGTTGTAGTGACCCTGGAAGAACCAACGCTGGTTCTCCTCTCCTGGGAAGTAGGTGAAGATGTCAATCAGAGAGAGGTGGGGTAAATTCAGCCATCAGTAATTAACAGTCTGCAGGCCTACCAAATGAAGGCATGAAGGAGAAGTCAACTCAAGTCTTTGCCGTTGGACTTGCAAAGCCTATCGTAAGTGTTTTGGAAAGATTGGGCGGTATGTGTTTAAAAATCCTGTAGGGGGTCTTGTTGGCGCCCCCATACATGTCAGACAATGCGCCCCCATACATGTTAATGGTGCTGTTTCTTCTGCAGTGCCGTGAGTTCTCTTTAATCCTATCCAATAAGGATGAAAAATGGCGCTGCCGGAAAAAAATACTCAGATCCTGATTTTTATTATTTTGAAAATGTTCCATTCCGAACGGTTTCAGGCAGGCCTATGTTTAACGTTTTCGTTCTCGGAACCTTTCCACCACCAAAATATTGGTCCTGAACCGGTTCGGAACGCAAAAATTCTGTTTGTTCTTAAAGTTCCTTATATTGTGCAATGTTAAATTTAGATATAGTTTATACAGAATATATTTGGTGGACTTCGGTGCAACTGTATTAACGCGAAAGCCGTGGTTAAAACGCCATTGCATTCACTTCCTCGTCTGTCCACAAAATGGAGCGCAAGGTGCATGGGGATCATAAAAGTGGACGGAAATAGATTCCCAGACATAGGAAATGTTATAATATATAGAGAACAGAAAATGTATGTGGATTTCATAATGTTCAGTTCCTGTTCTGGAACAGTTGAAGAAATCTTTTTTCGTTTACGTTTACGTTTCCGTTCCTCGTAAAATTCAGAAAAATTCTGTTTGTTTCTGGTTTTCGTTCCCTGAACCGGTTCGGAGCCCTGTTTTTATCTATAAAAAAATATCAAAAAATTGGCAATTTCCGATTATTTTCCCCCAAAAGTGAAAAATATGTTCTAAAATTGTTCAAATAAATAAAAAAAAATCTGCATTTTGCATCAAGAACAGAGTACTTCCTGAATTAATTTTATGTGCCAATTTTTTAAGCGAGACCCTTTTTAACCAAACAACCAAAATCAAAGTGATTCATAGTGTCTCTGTACTAAACTGATGAACTCCCCTCATCCAGGTGCGAGCGAGCGCCATTGCCCAAGACCAAGATCAAAGCTACGACGCTGCTCACAACAGCGTCGTCCTGCACCTGGACGCGGGGGACGAGGTTTTTGTCAAACTGGACGGCGGGAAAGCCCACGGAGGGAACAGCAACAAGTACTCCACCTTCTCCGGCTTCATAATCTTCACCGACTGAAGAGCATCGGCTCCCTGCGCGGGTACGCTGTCGAAAGGCGGCCATGGCGCCAAGTTCCGCCCCGGCCAAAAGCCGAATGGTGCGAGCAGGGGGCAGGGATCCTTCTGTGTGGAGTCATGCATATTCTTCCAGTGTTTGTGTGGATTTGCTCTGGGTTCCCTCCATGTCACAAGAACATACGAGTTAGATCTCCTGTGTCCATGCAATGTTCATTTAGCGAAATGTACACAAAACAAGCACTACTTGATATTCACTTAACTTGAATCTGGGATATAACAACACACTGTCTAGTCATTTAAAGGCAGCCTCACTGTCCTGCATCTTATATAAAACAGTATAGAGTTTTCCTGCGAAATACAAGGGGTTGGCATTTGTCCCGCCGGGTGTAACGCACTTCCTGTGTCTGTCTATTCCCCTGTGTAAAGTGATCGTAGTGGATGAAAGTGGATGAATTTGTCACACAAAACGCACAACGTTTCAAAATCCGCTTACTGCTGCTCGCTCTGTGACAAAAAAAATAGTCTAATTCACAGCAAAATAAATGACACCGGAAGTGAAGAGCATATACGGGGGTAGTTACGGAAGTAAACCGGAAACGGGTCAAAAGCTTGTCTATGAAGGGATTTTTTGGGTGATTGCAGGAATTCTCAAGAACAAAATAATATATATACTTAAGTATAGATATGCAGTATTTAGAGAGATAGAGGGGTAGGTTGGCGCTGTCATGTAGGAATTGAAAGTGAGAACTTCAATCGATTGGTGCACAGAAAAAGATTCTCATCCCGTTGTTTGAGTCGGTGTATTTTCTATGATATAGATTTCCATTATTATAAATATTGTGCAAAATACATTTAGTGGACATGTGTGTTTGTGGAAGAGTCATGGTGGACCACTGCAGTCCTGTCTCCCATCAGTAACACCCAGCATGCATCGTGGCCTCTGAAGAATAAACTATGTTTCCCAAGACTGCTATACTGCTGCAAGCTCCTAACGATGTGTTATCTGTCACCAAGATATGAAACAATCTCTTCCTACAATGCGGAAGCCACGCAAAGCACCGCTACAAAGAAAAGCAAAGTGGCATGCAGAAGAACACAATGGCAGTTTAGCCACTTCTCCACTACAGTACAGTACGGTACAGTTCGGCGCATGGTTCTCAACACGACCATGAGGTGTGGTGCCGAATTTTCACCCGCACCCCTACATCTCCCACTGCTGCCACTTCAGCACATCCACTTCCTGTCTCACGTGGACAAAGGTGGCGCCCCCGCCCACCTCCCCACTGGTCGCAAGTGATACCTGCAGAGTCCTGTCTGCCTATTGTCTGCCTTTGTCTGTGATTGGACGGCCACGTTGCGCCACCAGCCGTGTCCCCATCGGAGTGGGACCAATCGGCAACCAGCAAACGTGGCCACCGACAGCCACATTCCAGACCCACACCGCAGTGGGTCCCGAAACCTGCCGTAGTCTGGCTGATTTGCTCTCGTGCAGAAGCAGCCTTAAGTAAGGCTGTGGAGAAGTGGCTTTTGAGACACTACAGGAAGCATGGACGACAGAGAAAAACGGCAGAATACTCCCGTTGAAGTTGCAGCAGCTGAGATTTTGTTAATAATTCCTTGTATAGCTATTGTTGTGGAATGACTGGAATCACTATTCTTTTTTGTTTTTTGAAAGAGTTGCTACCTGAACCTCATAACAGTGAATTCATAGTTGAAGCTAGTGAATTGTTTTGTTATGTTTTGTTTGCTCCGTTATGTTTCATATTTTGAATTAATCACAAAAGTCTCGTCCTCCCCACCTGTGGTTGATGGTAAGATGTAGCACACATTTTTATTCTGAATTGCCACTTGTGTGGTCAATCTGGCGTCTGTGTGTTCAGTCCCAATATAACCTGCCGTCTTCTAGCCAAACTCTTTCATTGCCATGGGAGATATACCTGTATTGCCAGGAGAAATGGCTTATTTAATGTTTTTTCCGAGGCTCACAGAATATTTTCTATGAGGCGTACAAAGTTATGCAATGGCTCATCTTGCAGATGAGAATCTATATTACAAGCACCAAAAAGGTGAGAGTCTAGAACCTTCCATTCCGGAGATATGATGCGCCCAATCTAGGCTAAATGTGCCATTTTGGGTGTTATATTGGCACTTTTGTGAAGTGTTTGACTTCACACCCAAATATTGATCAGACAACACACATTTTTGTTCCAAATTCTTCCCAACATCCAAAAGTGTTTTGACATTATGCTTGAATATGCACAAAACCACCAGCCGGGGGCGACCAACCCAAATCTGATGTAAAAGGGTCATTTCTTAGACAGCTTTGGACCAAAAACACACCTTATATTTGCCTGGATAACTTTTGCTACTAATGTAACAGGGGATATATTCATATATTAGTGTAAAGGGTTCCCCTTGAACATATCACAAAACAGCTATTGTGCTACATGCAAACGATTCAACTCAATTGACCAAAAACATGAAACATGAAAAATATTCATTGAAAATAAACAGTACAACACAGATGACAAATTATATCATTATTATCTATTTCAACATTCCCTTCAATGTATATGGGGAGGTTATAACATATTAGGATGGGAAATTTGAGAAAAAAACACCAGCAGGTAATCCAGATTTGACACAAAAAGGTAATTGAGAGTTTTGAACCAAAATCACATCTTACAATTCTAAAAATAACTTTTAATAGTAATTGTTAGTAACAGCAGATTTGTTCATATATTAGGGGAAACGGTACCTCATGAACCTATCACAGAACAGTTTGATGTGTTGCACACTAACGATTTGACTCAATTGATAATAAACATGATACATGGATCCATGATCCAATATCCATAGAAAATAAACAGTACAACAGATTACACATTCTAGCATGGATATTTATTTCAACATTGTTTCAACGTGTATGGGAAGGTTATAAAATAGTAAGCTGGAAAACATGGAAAACGACAGGCATTCTCTGCCATTTCAAAATACAATACACGACCACGGACATAGTACGCGGCATGAAAACTATATAAAGTCAATATAAAAATGGAGGCCTGATAGAGACAAAAAAGTTCAGATTTTATGTGACATTTGCCAACTTGGTGTGTGTGTGGGTCTATCGAACATGAATACAATGATGATAAAACAAAAATAATTACTGCAACATCAATGCGCATCCCGTGCCGATCTCAGCGCGGGCAGCGGAACGCAGACGAGTGCAAACCATTTGTAAGTTTGAAATGCAATTGTGGCGACGACTGCCTAGACAGGCCAGTCGCACACAAGATGCATCACATTTGCAAATGCAAACTGTTTTGGGAGTTGGGAGTGAGCGTGTATACTTTTACGCAACATCAAACCTCATTAGATCACATCCAAATAGGCTGGACGAGGCGCACAGCCAGACGGGCAATCCATGCGCCCCACCGTGCCACCACGAGGTCTCCTCCAGCGGTAGTTTTTTTCCTTCTCCGGCAGTAGTCTCGCGGTTCTTGCCGCGTGTCCCTCGCCAGGTCCCTCGCCATGCACCCCCCCGCGGTAAATCCGGCCTCGGGATAAAACAGCACGGGGAGCCGGCTGCGCGGCTGAACGCAGACAAGTATAAAAAAATGGATTTGCGTCCGTGCAAGCCCGACAGCATAACGCACTATCAAACAACACACAAGGCAATAAAATGTAAGATCGCCTAATGTTATATTATACAACTTGAACGACTCACCATCAGCTCTCTGTTGCCCCTCTCGCGCCTCCTAAATCGTGTGTCGGCTTGGTGCTGTAGAGGGGGGTGGGGGCGCAGCAGCAACGGCTGACGCGCCCGACTGGTGCCAGAAGCATTATCTATTTCTTCATCAGTTTCTTCAAGGTCTTTTGATTCCACCATACGTTGCATAGACTCCTAGAATGCCCACTGGTGAAGTTGAGGAAGTTGTAGCAGCAGTGACGTCATACTGCTCCGCTATGGGAAGCAGACAGCGGTGCGCCCGATATAAAGACGTTATTTTCTTATCAATGCTTGTTGGATTGATTTTGGAATTTGGTGATGGTGTGGGTTTATGGTGACTTTTGGGTAGGTTCTACACATGGGAAAGTTATCATTTTTTTGTCAGAACTTGGCCTACGTTGTCTAGGTTAGAAAACAACAATAAAATGGAAATTCTCGTTTTTCTCATTTTTGGCAAACTAGGCCCATGTTAAAATGTTCGTTATTGGCAGGGAAAGAGTTAAACGTAAACGGTTCGCTACCTTTAGTGAACCATTCCAACATTCGTTGCGATGGTTGGTGCACTGCTTTACTCGCACAGTTTGCGCAACTCTGGTTGCCTCAAATTATAAGATGGAGAAAATTAAAAAAGGTTTTTCTCTGGGGAAGTCATGGTTCATCCAACCAATCGGTGTCAAACTACAGCAAGACGTGGTGTCGGCACGGTGAAATACAATTCCAGGAAGGACGAATAATTACGTTTGTCGACATTGGATGGTTTCTGCAATCGCTGAAGAAAATACCTTTTGTGCACTGGCCATCATAGATGCTCTAGTCGTGTGATGTTTAATAAAAAAAAAAAAGTTTCTGTTACACACATCTAGACCATTGGATGTGGTAGGTCCAGATACAGGCAGAGTAGCCATAACAATTACTTAAGTAAAAGTATTGTTACCTCAGCAAAATATTACTCAAGTAAAAGTAAAAAGTAGTCATCCAAATAGTTACTTAAGTAAAAGTACTCCACAAAAACGTTACTTAAGTAGCAAAAGTACTGAGTAACGTACAGTAAAAATAGGACCAATTCTCCTCTCAAAATGTAATTGAATGCGAGAGAAAAAGTGCCAGACAGACCGAGAGAGAGAGAGGGAGAGAGCGCCCAAGAGGGGGAGAGAGAGATATATGACATCAACATATGCGCCAACAGTTCCCAAGGGGTGTTGCTAAAGGCCAAGTTAACGAGTAGCGAATTGCTGACATCTCAGTAAAAAGTTTTTTTTTCACCTCAAATTTACTCGAGTAAAAGTAGAAAGTAACTTGTGAAAAATGTACTCCAAAAATTAAAAAGTACACAAAAAAACTGTAACGGTGTAAATGTAATGCGTTACTGCCCATCTCTGACTAACATATGATAATGTAAGGGATTTGGCTTCTATTTATATCCAGATTTGACATCTCCACAATACAATCTTAGCTCTATCGATTGAGCTCTCACTCTGCGATTGCAAAACTTAGTGATTGAGACAAAATTATGCGCAAAACGTGCCCTTACAGATCACTCGGATTACGGTGAAATAATTATAATCCTCTGTAATTCCAAGAGCAGAAAGAATATTTATATACAAATAATTTATAACATATTAATTTATTTGAGATATAAAATAAGACGTGAAAACATATCGGGTTGTGTTGTGCTTGATTGTCAAGTTTGTGTGGTTGCTGCAGCTAATCTTGAACGTGAACAAGAATTCTTAGTTAGATTCATTTAAAATATATATATATATATTTATTTTAGTTTAGAGTAGAGCTGCAACTGATTACTCGATTAATCGATGGTAATCGATTATTGAATTAATCGGCAACTAATTTGATCGACAGCAATTAATCGTTTCCTTGTTTGGTCACTCCTCGTATATGTGTTGAATATGTTGTTCAACGTTTGCAACATCAACAATGTTTCAGGTTAATAATCACTATAATGTCATGCCCCGCAGTAGCTCAGTTTGTTAACCCCCAATTTCTATCGCCAGCGACCAGCGACCAGCGACCAGCGACCCCACAGGCTGCTGTTTCCGTTGCCATGTGTGTCACTGCCTGTGACACACATGGGTCTGTGGGTGAACATTGGCCTGTGGGTGAACTCGACACTAGCCAGAAATAGTTGCACGTCGACTCTTTGCATTGCTATGCTAAACAACATAATCGCATGCCTTGGTACATTGGGGTGAACATGGGGCGCCACCGTAGAACACTCCGGGGAATTTTACACACACACATACACACGCACGCACAGGTACGTATATACGCACACACAAACACACACATGCATATTCACACACACACAAGCACGTATATACGCACACACAAACACACACGCATATACGCACACACACAAACACACACGCATATTAACACACACAGGCGCACACACGCATGCATATACACACAAGCACATGCACACATGCATGATGCATTTCATTCATTCAACAATGGAGCGCGCGTGGATCTGCTCTGCCACGGTCGGAACGGTCCCCTGTCAATCACTGAACACACACCACGCCCCCTTGTCGAGCGACATTGCGCGACAAAAATGAATTTTAGATTATATTCAGCAACGTGACACCACACCCAGTGATCGTGTCGAGCGATATCGCTCGACATCGCTGGCAATGGAGCATCCTACGTTGATTAAAATGCAGTTTATTTCAGTGTCGCTGGGGGTCGCTGCGATATCGCTCGCGATGGAAAGTGGGGGTTAGAGTGAGTAAACTGCAAAGCACACAAATGCCACATGTGTGGCACGCAGAATTGTGGGTTCGCTTCCCCTCCCCGACCTCTTCGCTGCATGTCTCCTCCCCCTTCTTCCAGCCAATCCTGAATAAAGCTCTGAATGGGGCGCAAAAAAAGACTTTGTCCCGAAAATACAAATGTTCCGATTTTTAAAAAAAAGAACAGATTAATCGATTAATGGTCAGAAAAGATGGCAGATTAATCGATTATCAAAATTATCGTTAGTTGCAGCTCTAGTCTAGAGATAAAGTTACCTGAACAGAGGGCGGTTCAGTCAAAAGGAAAACACCTCTGAAAATTATACTAAAATGTTATTCCATGATCTTAGCAGAGTCGATACTATCTTGCTCACGTGTGTACCACACGCAGTACGTTGTGATCATAGCTTAGCCCCATGCGACAGAACGAGGGTGAAGATGCAAGCTACTGAAAATAAAAAACATGGAATAAAATATGACCATTTAATTTTTTCGAAACGTTGGTCGTGTAACCATAAGGCTGTTGCTCATGATGTCCCATGATGTGGCTTGGCGGTGGCAGACATTTTGGTGGTATCACGTACGGTGAAGTATACGTATACATACGGTTAAGTGTTATATAGTCCAGTGGTCCGCAAACTGTGGTACGCGTACCACCAGTGGTAAGCCGAGCACACACTGGTGGTACGCGGGATTACATCATAAAAAAAAAAAATTCTATTGAAGTGGCGGAGGCGGGACGCGAACTCGGGTCTCCCGCGCGGCAGAGCATCACTTCAGCAGTGACTGTGCATGGGAGTATATACATCGGAGTCACTGGTGCAAGCTGTGCCGCTGCAGGCAGGCTGATGCACAGCAGACAATCCCAGTTTGTTGGTGATTAAATATTTAATAATATTTTCTTAAAGGTTTTAAACAAGTAAGCGACTATTTTCAGATTGCGTTTGATAAAATAACGTTCTTTGTAACACATAAAAATGTGTAAAATGGAAAGATATAAAGATGTATATTTATGTTGGCAATTCGTTAGTAAAGGAGTTTGGAAATTGTTGCACTTATCAAAGAATATAATTAGTATATAATATAATTTAGTACATGCAAGGAATTGATTTATCTTCATGCACCTTTGCTGATAAAATTATTTAAATGATCAGAATCACAATTCATATAATTTGTTGGAAAATAAATGGATAGAAGTGTAAAATGAAATGTGTGTACATGTCAACTAAATATAAGTATATAAGCACCAGTACTTTTTAAATTTGAAGAGGTGTAAGTGAAACTAGGTTTTGTTCAGTGTACTTAACCCTTTTAAAAAAAATAAATAAATAAATAAAAATAAAAATTTATATATATATATAAAAAAATATTTATTTTTTTATTTTTTCGCTCGGTCGACATGGTGGTACTTGGACCGTTGAATAGTTTCTCAGGTGGTACTTGGGAGGAAAAGTTTGAGGACCA
>OMKY01217848.1:0-12881 GCA_900302395.1 Bregmaceros cantori | reverse complement strand
CCTCCTTGAAACCGTATCCCTCGGAACACTTCATCTGGGTGATGTGCTGAAGCAGGTCCGCCACGCGGATGGCCGGGTGCAGCTGACCCATGGGGTACGGCTGCCCCACCTCGGCCCCGGGGTCCCTGGCCTCCCCCCGCTTCCTCAGGGAGGAGTGGGGGTGGGACTGGACCAGGCTGCTGGTGTCACTGCCCATGGTCTGGGCCTCGTCAGCTGGTGGGGAAAGAAAGAGGGAGAGAGAGAGAGAGAGAGAGAGAGAGAGAGAGAGAGAGAGAGAGAGAGAGGGAGAGAGAGAGAAGTGTGGGGAGGGAGGTGTGACAAAAAAAAAAAAAAACAGATAGAGAGAAAGAGATTGACCAGGGGAGAATAGATCTACGTGGATGCCAGCTATGTCATGATCTGTGTGCAAGTTTCAGTTGAAGCCAGGGCAGGGAAGGGTAAAAAAAGTAATTTTTTTATTATAATGTAATCCCATTACCTCATTTTAAAAGTAATGCAATTGATTATTTTCAGTTACTTTTAGATGAATTTTCAATAAAACTCGAATCAACACATTATTGAATGTGCTCCAGTATCGACGCACTTTCTTCAATAAAGTGTAATGTGTCTAACATTTACAAGGTGATCTTAGCCATGATTCCCTTTTTTTTCTCCAATTGATCACCATCCAAGATTGTTGTATATTGGATTATTTTTTCATTGACATTACTGTAATCTGATTAGTAGTCTGTTACTTCTGGACCCCGACTACATCTTAGTGTGTGTGTGTGTGTCCATGTTGAACTAAATTCAGTGACATACTGCCCTGTCATCGTAAAACGATGCAATCTATGCCACAATATGATCTACCCTTATAGCACAAAATGAATATATTGCGTGTTATGTGCAACAGAGACCATATATATTCCATTAGTAAGTGACATTCAATTGGAAAATGTGCACCAATCATAATTGTATAAATATTATATTATAAACATTGCTACAATTTTACACAAGCCCCCTTACTCCACCATCACCCCCCTCCCCCTCGCCCCCACCTACACATACTCGCACCACAGACCCCGGGGAGCGATAAAGTTTCACTGATTCAGATTTTGAAAACAGGGAGGGAGCCGGATGTCTGAGGGGAGCGGCGTGAGTCTGCGAGGCGGTGGAGGAGAGCGGGGGATGATGGAGCCAGGGAGGCTGCCCGTGCCGGAGTGCCGGGGCAAGACGGGACAGTCAGCATCTTCCCCCCTTGTGTGTAAAAAGTGCACTGCGGCTGAGAGCGTCCAGTTTTACCAGTGGCAGGACGTTATGTCGAGGCCCGTGAACAACCACCCCCGGCTTCCTGCATGATAGAGGGCGGAGCTGGATGTCTTCACAACAAAACACAGCGGAGTAATCGAATGAGCCCATGCGGTGGGCGGGTGGTGGGTGGGGTGGCAGGGCGCGGTGGAAGATGTGACGGGAGGAGTAGTGGTGATAGTCGTAGTGGGCAAGAGAGGGCAGCCATCTATCTCTATATATTTGTGTGTGTGTGTGTGTGCACGCCTGTGGCCAGAGAAACCTCTTTCCTCGTTCAACCAGGCTCTTAACTGGCAAAGTGTAGCCTCTCGCTAGTGCACTTACTATATTAGGGTTTAATGGGGTTATTGTGGCTGAAACGCTACACGCAATGGTGATGGGTGGTGTGTGAGATCCGCCCCAGGGCAGTGTATTGAGAGGCTGACGCAAATGTATTAAAAAGAAAAAAGAAAGGTGTTTGCAATAGAACATTTTATTTCCCCTTTTGTTGAAGGAAGTTACATGTGTGTGTGTGTGTGTGTGTGTGTGTGTGTGTGTGCACCAGAGATGGCAAAAGTACCCAGATTTCTTACTTGAGTAAAACTACAACTAAAAACAAAAAACAAAAAAAGTACAAAAAAAATGAAATATACTCAAAAGTGTTTTCAAAAGTAAAGAGTACAAAAAAAAGCTAATTTCAGGAAATAATAATGTCGTAGCTTACATATTTTACAAAATGTTTGCAGTGGTGTTTTACATTAGGCTGCCTTACCTAATATTAATAGTTACTGCAGATCGGTATGAACAACATATTTATATATTTACATATACTTTGAATGCATAGTAGTGTTCCAATTCAAAAGTAGGAAAACGAACTGCAGATCAACAAACTGCAGGTCAAAATGCAAATTTTGTCTACGTAGTGGAAAGGGGGAGAGACTACACCGGCAAAATGATCAAAACGGAGAATGGCGACTGAATACGGTGTATGCAGGCACTGTTGTGGCAGCTTTAACTGTATAAATGTGATCTGTTTCCAATTTATTTTATAGTGGCCAGCACGGCACAGTTCACATGCACATCCACCCGGTCGCTTCTCCGTGTGCGCAAATCAGTCAGGCCACACCAGGTTTCAGGACCCACTGAGGTGAGGGTCTGGAATGTGGCTGCCCGTGGCCATGTTTGCAGGTCACCGATCACTGGTCACACTCCGAGGGGGTGATGCAACGTGGCCAGCCAATCACAAGAGTGATTGTCACACGCGCAGGGGTGGGGGTGAGCACTGGCGTATCAAAATTGAGTTGAGATGCGCCGAACTGTGCCTTGTGTTTTTTTGTAGTAGTGAGAAGTGGCTTTATAGTACCACAGTAAACATGCATCACAATTGATGTGCGAGGTTGCTTTTTAGTCTAGCAGGTGATATTGACAGGCAGTGCGATGACGTGAAGTCGCGTGACCGCAATTTCCGGTTAGGTCGCCATGGATTTGGAACAGCAATTATCAGCAGGGCGTTTGTGCACTGTTCCTGTAGGGTGCAGTATACATATTGCACAAAGTGGGATGCACTTTGAGAAGTACTCTACACAGACATGCACACAAGTACACACACAGAGGGGGGGCTGATGGAGCGAAGGTGGAGATGCCGTACCAGCCAAGCAGTGTGGAGCCACGAAGCCCAGTTTTATGGAAAGCACAGCATAACCATGCTAGCATGCAGCACATAGACGCATAAATCCACTCACACAAAGGAGTGCCCTGTGCCCTCAATGCAGACAGATGCACAGTGTGGTGTTTACGATAGAAGCCTGATCCCCACTAGTGACGATCGTGGAATATGCTAGTAGTGCTTGTTAATGAGAGTGGAAGATGGGAGGATGAGGAAATAATGTGTTTGTGTGTGGGGAGGAACGGGGGAGTTAGGGGTCGGGGAGGATGGAGGCGGATGATAAATAGGATCCATGATACGGGGGTCATGCTCGGCAGATGTGTGAACACTAAATAGCACCGAGAACACAGAAGGAGGTGGTTGTGATGAGATGAGGAACATGCTAAAAACATGTTCCCATTGAGGTAAGCATGGTACGAAGAGATGGGGTCGGGTTGGGGGGGGGGCGAGGGGCCATGCATCATTGTCATGGGGCTGTCCATGTCAGAAGCGCCCCCCCCCTCTCCCCGTTTGGCCCGCTGAGAAAACACCATTCAGCTTCAACTACCCAATGACCCGTTGGTAGGGGAGGCAGGTGGCAACTTACCATTAATCGGTACTTTTTTAGATACGTTAGAGTTACGAGTTTGGGATGCGAGAGAGACAGAGAGAGAGAGAGGTGCAAAGAGAAAGAGAGAGAGAGAGAAATGAGGAGCAGCAGGAAGAGTGAGAGAGGAAGAAGGAGGAAGAAAGTGGGGTAAGCAACAATACAGCAGGAAAAAAAGTTATAACTGTCACATTAAAGGAGACTTTATATCTATGCAACGTGGCCAAGATTCAGAGCCTATGGCTGGTGGATGGGATCTTTGGAAGGGGAGTGGGTTGTTCAGTAGAATGGATGAGGGGGGTGAAGGGAGTTGGGGTGAACCATAGCAACACAAGAAAGTCATGTAAATGAAACATTTAAAAACATGGACGTACAAATGTCTGAAGAGATGTGTGTGGAGCTACGGCGTGACCAGCGAGCGCATCTATTCCTTAGGTGATTAACTCACCTCAACAGATTTTTATATAGCGCCAAAATCACAGGCCAAGCTGCCTCAAGGCGCTTCACACAAGTGATTCCGTTTTTAGATTTAGATCCAAGGAATATAGCAGCTATTTACCTAACGACCTTTCAACCTTGATTTCCCAGTTAAGGACAGTAATTTGGGATTGGTTACAGAACTCCTTTAACGGAGGACTGGAAAGAAGAGAGAAGAAATAGGAAAGAGGAGATCGAGATTTTCAATCAATCTCAATCTCGGCCTAGATTACAGCGGAGCATAATTATCAGTAGGAAAGATTCGAACAAAGGTCAACTTGAAAGATGAGGTAAAGTGTTTCCATGGGAACCGATTGTACTTGTGGTTGTGCTGCCACGTAATGGCTGCTACATTGACTGCCTCCATTGTGTGTGCTTTCGAGTTGTGTATATCATATTATACTGCAAAAGTCTACTTTTTGGAATACAATATTTCTTACTGCAGTCATAATTATGCACCAGATGTCAAATTAAAAGATGAGAACTGTAATGGAAACAAATGAAATCCAGCGTGATAAATTCTCTCTGGGCTGATAACTCTATAGAAACATGTAACTCTATGGCGACCTAGTCCACCGCACAATTTGAGACCTGAGACATTTGATGTACTTTTTCAAACAATCCATGTCTGTACATCGCTAAATAATGACGCCATGGTTTCACCGCTCAGAACATGAACTGCACTCCTATGTCACCTGACCCCTATATGTCGATGCATCTTCGACGTGCGGCGGCACTGAAGATTGCTGGTGTTGCCCTCCCAACTACATCGACAGCAACGGAGGTCCGATTGTGAACAACAGCAGATATTTGGGGGAGAATGGACTCCGCTCCCTCTTCACCCCGAGCATGTGAATAATTACCGCACTAGTGTCCCACTTAGTTACGCGTTGTTCCCTCTTGCTCCGTTGGATGCGCAGTGCGGTGTGTGTGTGTGTGTGTGTGTGTGTGCGCCAGGGCCCACTCCGCAGCGTGCTCGACAAAGGCCAGCAATAATTAACAGAGAAAAACAAAACGCTCTTTATTATTCTACTTCATCGCCGTGTGAGACGGATCAACATGAGTGGCGATAGAAAAAAAAGAGAAACATAATAATAATAAAATGAACGGAGGTGGTGGTAGTGTGTGTGTGTGGAGGGGGTGGGGTGGGTGCAACGTAACAATTGGGTCACTAGCGGTTAGCCACAGGCATGGAGAAAGTGGAGGTGGGAATTAAAGAAAATAATAGAATGGTTGTTGCGTGGGGAGGGGGTAGAATGCATCGTGGGGGAGGTGCTTGGTGGTTGTGGTGATGTTGGTGATGGCTAGGGGGCGATGTGCATTATCTTGGAGAAAAAATAAATAAATAAATAAAAAACGTCCCATGTTGTGATGACTTCAGCCCATTTATATATTTTGCTTTTCACCCCTGTGGAGTACGGGAATGAGGGTTCTTTTGGGGGCAGGGTGGGGTCGGGAGGAGTTGCCGGCAGTGTGCGAGAGGACGGATAGAAGAAGGGAGAGAAAGAAAGAGAGAGACGCTGGGGAGCGGCCTACCTCATTCTCTCACTCGCTTGTTTCGGCTTTCTCTGTGAGTGTGTGTGTGACTGTGTGTGTGTGTGTGTGTGCATGCAGACCCTCTGAGTAGGTATATCGCATATCATGGCCGTCCGATGAAAAACCACTCATCTCCACTTTCCATGATTTGGGGCTTTTCACTAGACATCGATCTGCTAGCCTTGGTCGACTTGCTTCATATGGGCGTACCACGGGGAGAACGGGTTAATCCATTTAACTGCTCATTTTCAATGGATGGTCCAATACTGTCCATTTCTTTTTTTAATTGTTTTGGTTTTGCAGAGCTCTATGCCACTGAAGAGGATGGAGACAGATCAGACAAAGCATTTTCAGTCAAGTGATTTTGAAAACTCTAGAAATGGGGAATTATTTACTATCTACTATCGTTTGGAATGGCCGATCTACCAACTGAGCTACAGCCAGCCCCGTGTGTTTTTTTTTTTTACCAGGATTGCACACAAATAACTCAATCTACAAAGATGCCCAGGCTGTGTTTTTTGATCGGACAGCCGGTGTGTGTATCCTGTGCCCCCTCCCGATCCCACCCCACACCTCTAAGCTCGTAACGGTGTAGACGACCAAGTCTCTGTCCATGCACAGCAGGAGTTCACACATTGGGCCGGTGACTTCACGCAAATGGCGCAAAGCGTGGATGCGGGGCACACATGGAAGGAGGGAGCTGGCGCAAGCAGCCTTAAAAAATGATGATGATGATGAGGATGGCGTGTGGTCGGTGCAATGTGTGGGGGCTGGAGATGGTGGGGAGCAGCTGGCAGGCCGGGAAAATGTGCATGCTCGTCGCTCTGCATTTTAGTCTGGTGAAATCCGCCACAGCGCCCTGCCTGGCGAACTTAAACCGCGACGCGGAAGTGATGCGCAAGTCCCGCCTACAGAGACCGTTTTATTACAAAAATAATCATTCCGTTTTTTTTTAAGTTATTTTTTGGGCGCAAGTGCCGTTTTTCATTCTTTATTGAGAGAGATAGTGACAGAATTAAATCGGGAACTGGGATGAAGAGTCGGGGGAAGACATTGCAGCTAAGCCAAACAGGGGATTTGAACCTGCAGCACTGTTCAATCTATGGTCTGGGGGACACACTCTCTACCCGCTTGGCCACCGCACGCCCCCCAAAATAATCATTACTTTAATTTTCTGTGATTTATTTCCATTGATACCCAAACTCTTACTCTAGGGTTGAATAGTTATTACAATACGAGAGGACATTATTGATTGCATGGACAACTACTGTTGAGGCAAGCCTTGTGAAATGGTAGATTCCAACAAGTATATGGGTTTGATTGCCCACCTCTGCTCTTCACATCTGCTCCTTGTATTTCGTCCTCCTCTAAACCAAATCCGAGATCGGCCAGCATTATCAAAGGCACATATTCGATTCGATAATTCATTGTTTACATCGACTGCCGAACTTCGCCCGCAAGCCTGTGGTCGCACAGAGCCCATGTTAACTAGGGTTGCACCGATCATGTTTTTTTGCTCCCGATCCTTTGATTTTAGCGATCGACCGATCCCGATACCGAGCCCCGATACGAGTCCCGAATCATAGTTCTGATCCTGCAAAAGTTGGTAGAACCCAAACTATTTGGCACAATTGTCAATTTCAATAATTGTCAAAGTAAATAAACAGTCATTTGGCTCCCCGATTCATTTACCGATCCTGATCGGGACAAAATCACGAGCCTTGGGAAAAAGTCTGAGGATCGGATCGGTGCACATCTAATGTTAACCAGTGCAGGTATATGATTCTGAACATCCAGACCAAAATGCAGAGCGGTGAGCATGCGCGCAACGTGCGCACACATTTTCCGGCTCACCCCGCCTAGTGGGGACAGGGAAGGTTTGCAGGCAGTGATGGAAGCAGGAAGTTGTCCAGCAGCAGAGAGACACAGACAATAGCCCAAAAGGAGGCAATGTGCATTTTTAGTCTTTTCTGCCTTTTGCTTGTGCAACAACTTTCCCCCTCACCGCGGACGGGACTTGCTAATATGGACTTTCAACAGATCCAAGTTATGGCCAAACACAAAGAGATATAAAATAAACAGACAATCAACAGGAGAATGGGGTCTCACCTAAGATGGCGGTGGGCACAAAGGGATCGGCTCCTACCCAGCATTGTAGAGGAGGGGGCAGAATATTAATAAGTGCAACAACAATCCAAACAGCAAACACAGCACAACAATGTGTAAGGAAAGTCGCCCGCAATCTGGGCCGCTCATACTCGTTTGAGCAAAACATGGAAACAAACCTGGAACCGTCCAGAATATTAAACCGTAACTCTGAACGATAAAAGCCAGACGTGGCAGGTAATTAACAGACAATAATAGGTAAACTGGTCAGCAGTTAGCAAAGCAAAATGGCCTGCATAGATCAACGGTGCATACATTCAACTGTACAATGAAAGTGCTTATGCCTGCAATAGATAGCACTGCAATGACATTAAAATACTTAATAGGAAATGTAATAATATTCAGTAATTGTTTTTAACCCCTTTAAATAATAATAATAATAATAATAATAATAATACATTTTATTTATAATTCAGCTCTCATTGTTAAAAACAATCTCAAGGTGCAACATAGCACGTATTAAGAAATACACATTTTAAAAACAAGCAGTTTAAAGTTTAAAACAATTAAAAACAGTTAAAGAAATGGTTAAACGGAAAAAAAAAATGTAGTCCTTCTTTTTTAACTGTTAATGTGCTGTCGCACTCGGAGGTCGACATTTTATAACACGCTCAATGCAATGTAATTGAGAGCTGCATTTGAAATGGAAAAAAATAAAGTTTAAATGATAAAAAAAACAATTGAATTGAAAACAAATGCCTTAAATGTATTGAAATTGAAATGACTACTAGTCTTACCTGGGTAGTAAGTGTTGGGGGGCATGGAGGTGGTCAGGGTGCTGGATTTGGGCAGGGTGAAGGACGATGGTGAGGATCCCACTGAAGACAGCAGAGAGATGGTATAGGACAGGATTTCTTCCAGCACAGACCTCTTTTCATTTCTGAATCCACCATCCCTTGCTCTCGCTCTGAGCCCTGATCCCCGCCTTCCATCTGCACTCTGCCTCATCCCCACAGTCTGCCCCATTTCCCCAGGTCCTGTCATTCATATATACTTTTTTTGTGAACATTTTTTAATTTTTTTATTTCACAAACCGATCACAGTTGCAAAGTCATTCACATTATAACTCCCAATCCCCCCCCTCCCTCTCTTAATTATTTATCATAACTTAATTGTAACTAATGACTAATGTTATTGTAACTAATAACTAATGACTCCTACAATGACTCCTTGTTAAGCATTAGCTATGCATTTTGTTAAGCACGTTCATTATTCTAACCTCAGTTAACCCTTTGTTAATCAATGAAGTGTTACCAGTGCTTCTAAGTCAGCCTAATAAAAATCATTAGTGGTATTAGTATAGTGTAAGTTAATAAAACAACCCAACCTACCAACCCTAAACAGAACAAGACTGGATCAGCGCCTATGGAGAAGCATGACCCATGGGGCGCATTCTGCGATAAGTCGAGAGAGTGAAATATGACGAATCGTATAGATCTACCAGTTATCGACACTAGTTATCCACTTTTTTTTCCTTTCAACGAAGGAGTGAGAAGATGAAAATGACAAAATAAAACACTCTGTCTGACAGCATGTGACACAGAACATATCTTATGGCTTATGTTGTTAATGATCCACATTGGCAAGGTCAACACCTTTGGGGCATAGGGCTGAGGCAGAAGGTAATTTAAATTGGTCGGCTGTCGCTTCTTGGGATTATCGTAGGTCGCGGTCTGCGATGAAGGCTTAAGCAACCTGTCCGTCAATTCCACGGTGAGAAGGTGACGAGCGGGGAAATGGAATCAGTCTGGGAGGATGTATGTACGAGTCGGTGCTTATGACCTGTCATAGCCCACTGAATTCAAGTGGTAGGTACTCGTCCTTAAAGACACGTTCAGTGGGTAGTTACGGCAGAATCCCACAGATGAAAAAAGGCTTTCTATGTCAGGCACTGTGCAAAAAATAGTTTTACTCGTCTATTTAGTGGGTGAGCATATCCGGCATTATTAAAAAGGGGTGGTGGGAAATTGCGGTGTGATATTACATTAGATCCGTGCCCTGTACACTCAGAGTTCAATCATTTGGGCCATTCCATATAATCATCTTCCTCAGATTCACCATTCTGAAATAACTCCATTCTGATGAAGTTTGAATCCCGCATCCGCTAGGTTAGGGTTAGCGTTAGGGTTTTGGAGGTACCCTAACAAAATAAGTAGATCTTTTTTTGGGTTCGCAATTTACATCACGGCAAATGATACGCCAAAACTCATTTCGGAATGCAGCACATCAGACAATGAGTAATTGGTCAGAGGGCCAGCTGTAGGCGCAAGCTCCATTTTCTGATTTTCTTCCCTTGCTTCGTTCACTATTTTGAATAAATGTTGATGAAATACAGTCAAAAAACCTCACCGAGTGGTCACATGTTCTTCTGGACCAATAGGCTGGCTGCTTCTACTAGTAATTCCAAAAAGAATGAGAAAATGGAATGGGTTGCACTGATTATTAAATGATGCTTTTGTGGGTCACATATCCGCACGACAGCATTTGGGTGTGGAAAAGCACACCACAAGTTACCACCCTCCGTTTTAAATATGCTCCCACTGAGTAGACATGTTGAAAAGTAGCCAAAGACACGGCAAAATGAATGGAACCCGACGTGACGTTCCAAGTACAAATTTAACGGGAAATACCCGCCAAACTCGTCAGATTATACGTCAGATTACCGTCAGATTAGTTGAGGGCAAAAAGTGGTGACGGTGATGGACGTACCTCGGCCGTTGAGGGTGAGACTGCACTCGCTGCGTGCGTTGAGTGTCAGCGCACACTCGCTGCGCGTGGCCAGCGTGTGGTTGTGGGTGTCCATGAAGGACAGCGCCTCGTCACAGTTGGTGCCTTGTTCCGTGTAGCTCTTGTCCATGGAGTTTACCATCACTGTCATCTCCTGGCGAGTGCTGTTCATGGTCTCTTTGCGCTTCTTTGCCAGCTTTCTGTACACAGGGAATGCAAGGAGAGATGAATGCAGTGTTTTGGTAGCCTGAACCAGAACTAAAAGATATCGTCCAGGCATCGCACACGATTAGAACGATCTTTGGGTCTGGTAAAACCAAACTTGTAACACCGGGACGAATCCAATCTAAGCACATGGTAACTATTTGTTAAAAGTAACAGACTTTAAGTAGACAAATCCAATTTGAGTGAGTAAAGATGAAAGAATGAATTAATTAATGGCTTTACTTGGCTGCTTTACCAGTGATAACAGGTGCATCAGCGCTAATTTCCAGCTGCATATGTTCCACTCCATAACAAATTAAAGGATATAAAGGAAAAACACCGGTGAAAGATGTGCATCCCTGATCTTAGCCGAGTCGATTTGTCGCCTCGGTGTGTGTTCTCACTCTGGTGCGCAGCGGGACCCAAATAGGGGTTAAGATAGAAGCAGCAACAAATTGCCTCATTTGATTGGGTGTAAGCAAACTTTGGTGGTGTAATAACTCACAGACCGGATTTAAATAAGAAAACATGCAGAGTTGTTTCTATCTTTACCACTGTCTGGGTCTGTGGAGCACACCCACAAAGACAACAGAGGTACGTATTAGGGCTGCAACGATTAATCGACTAATTGTTGACTAATCGGTTAAAAAATGAATCGGCAACTCATTTAATAATCGATAATCGCCAAGCACTTCAATCAGTGTTATTGTCAGCAATGTTGTGTTGAAACCAGGGCTCCGAACCGGTGCAAGGAACGAAAACCGGAAACGAACGGAATTTTGCAGAATGTTATGAGGAGCGGATACGGAAACGAAAAAAATATTTTTTTTCAACTGTTCCGGAACAGTAACGGAACATTATGAAATCCACAAAACCGGTGAATTTTTTTTTCTCTATATATTTTAACATATCCTATGTCTGGGAGACTATTTCCATCTATTTCCGTCCACTTTCATTGTCAGTCATCAAGCCCCAAGCACCTGGGGCTCTCCCCTGTGGACAGATGCGGAAGTGAATATAATGGCGTTTTAAACCTGGTTTTCACGTTAATACATTTGCACTGAAGTCCACTGAATATATTCTGTATAAACTATATCTAAATGTAACATTGCACAATATAAGGAACTTTAAGGACGAGCAGAAATTTTGCGTTCTGAACCGGTTCAGGACCAATATTTTGGTGGTGGAACCGTTCCAAGAAACATTAAACATAGGCCAGCATGAACCGTTCGGAACAGAACATTCTGGAAATAATTTCGTTTTCAAGCCCTGGTTGAAACGGCCCTTTATTGGCATGCAAATTGGATACTGATTCATTGTTTCTGAAAATATGAAACATTACATTAATATGATGTACATTTGCTGCTTACGAAGGACCTAATTTGTCAATATTTCAAGTTGACAAGATGGATTTCTGGTAATTGTTGCTTACTGTGATTATTTATTATTAAATTATAATATACTCCTTATAATATTTATCTTCAATGCCCTATGACGAAATATATCAAAACTAAAAGAAAAAGTTTCATATCTCAAACTTTGCAAATCGTGTCTATTTTCCAAATTAAGTAGAGACACCTCGCTTAGGATCAATACTATTATCAATTTAAATACATTTTATTCACCCATATAACTAATCATTCTACATCAATATAAAAGGAAATTTGATTTGACAATTTCACTTTTTCAAAAATCCTCTGAACAAAACAATTCGATTTCAATTTCAAATTGTTTTTTTGCACAGCCCTAGGGGGATACATTGCAGAAAAGCCGGAGAGGGTATGCAAACCCACGGCACTGCTCGATCTGTACTCTATAACCACTTTACCTCCCATGACTGGACACTTCTATAAAGCTTTCTGCGTCCAGTCACCCGGACCAGACTCTTCCACAGCCACGTTCAGTCCACAGAGAATTGCAGGTGCTCCTGAGTAAGACTTGCTGACAAATGTGGGCCATACATATTTTTTTTTTCTTACACTCGTTGTTATATAATCTTTTTGCATGAGGCTGGCGTGCGGAGGTGCAAGATAGATTGCCACGATTACTTCTCCGAAAATAGCCCACGGGCACATTATGGGGAAGAGTCCGCTTGGTTGTTCTGGTCGCGTTGTTTGATTGGAACTAAATAGCGTCCTGCGGGGGCTCGCGTTGCACCGTGCGCCGGCAAATGCTGCGGAAAAGGTGCGACACCCTAACCCAAATACATCATGGCTATTGATGATTTAAAATTAGACATGGTGTTCAGAGCGG
>OMKY01217806.1:0-10399 GCA_900302395.1 Bregmaceros cantori | reverse complement strand
CCCCCTCTGCTTTAAATCCCCACTTCCCCCCCCTCAACAAATGTTTTTATTACTATTAAAAAGTGAACCGGGCCCACCGCTTACCGCTTGTGTGCGTGTATGGCAGGCGAACAGTAATGTTTATATGTACGCACAAATTAATTTTATTAATAAATCATTGCATTGTATCGTATATTCACTACTCGCTCCACATATTCCCTCCTTTCACTGACAAGGGAAAGGCACTTGCTGTAGCGAGTCGCAGATCCCGCCTACGAGCTCGAGAGTGGGAAACTTGACTTTTGCAGCTTGCACGGTTTCGCTACTGCCGCTGAACACATGCCGCTGTAATAATAAAATGCAGCGGCGTGTTACAAGCTTCCAACGCAAATTCTTTCATCCAGCTTGCGTTGCCCGAGGGAAGGGAGGGGGGAAAAGGTGGTGTGCAGCCTCAATTCATATTCTCCTCCGCTTTTATGAGCTGTGTTCTGGTATTTGGGTAGTGTGTGGTTGGACAGGTGTGACTAGCTACCTGGGTATTCTGGGTTCAGAAGATGTTTGCGGGCATTGCACAGCAGGGCGTTGGTAGTGACCAGGTCCAAGGCACACAGCAGCAGATGATAGGAGTTGACCAGGTCATCGCTGATCATAGGGAAGTTACCTAGGACACAAGCCACAGGCAGTATTCACACACAGTGATACAACAAACAGCTCACACAGAAATGACTGTGAAATCAACATGCATCTAAGAAGTCTTTAAGAACAACACACAGTGGTTTAAAGTATGTTACAATCAGTACTTCGTTTGAGGGGGAGCAAGGGGGAATTAGCTCCCCCACCTCTAACGGCTGCTGATCACTGTGTGTCAAACCAAATGAAACAGAGCGTTTATCTATTTATATAAATTACATGTAAACGGTTAGGTTAGGAGGGAAGTTTAATTTGTATGTCTTGGTTATTTCTGGGCATGTTGGGCACCGACGCACGCCCGTGCAGTCATAAACCGTGACGAACGGTGTCCACGCCCCTGCCCCCCGCTCTGGCGCAAAGTGTTTTGTTTTTTGCGCCAGAGCTACTTGTCCCCGGCGCTCCGGGACCTCCGGCTTGACAAATTAAGCAGTGGTTACAATGTAGGGTGGATTGCCCTGATGCGAGCCATTGTTTGCAGGTTCCTAATGTGAGACAGTCGGTTGCATAACGTAGGGCAGTGAAATGTAGTGTTGAACTGTAGAACTTTACGTTTATGACAAATTACCATATTTGCTTTTACCATAGTTTCACTGACATTCATTAGTTTAGGCAGGAGCCAGAGCCACTGGACCTTAGGTGTCCCACATTAGGCAGTGGGCAGTAGGGCAATCCACCCTAAGTGCCAAGAATGGGTAGTGACAGAGTGCACTACAAAATTATTAAATATATATCGACTCTAGCCCTTTATAACTACAAATTATAATTACAAATCTAGAGACATGTTTACCTGTAATAAGAGAGAAGATAGTGTAGCAAATTTAGCAGCCATGTTTCATACCTGGTGTATTTTATTCATACCTCGAGTATGAATAAAATACATGAAACCGTGGTGTCAGAGTGGATTAAGTCACAGAGGGATCATGTGACATAAGTGATCACGTTCAACAATTAGAGATTAATAGATAGACGAAAGTGCATTCTTTTTATTAGATGTGGATCTCTAGGTAAATAGGGTGAAGAATGTATTGTGGTTGTGTTACTGCACAGGCCATTTGTTACCCAACCCCACCCCTTCCACCGTGGCTGTAGGCTGGCATCCAGTTCTGTGATTTACCTTTGGCATGGATGAACAGGACCCAGCAGAAGTTGAAGACCTCAGACACTGTGCAGGGGTGACGCCTGGAGTGTAACAACATTAAAGGATGCATGAATAACATGTCAGTAACATAGTAGACATTGAAGTGTGTGGAAATACATGTCAGTAGTATAGTTGAAGTAGCAATGTTTATTAAGTGCATGTCAATAATCACAATAGAGAACACATTTCAGTGGAAATTAAATTAATTAATGATTAATAAGTATAATATAAATTATTTATTACGATCAACATACTATTGTTGCAATGTTAACAATAATAGAAGTTACCAATTTATTATCATTATTATTTATAATTCATTATGAATAAACATCAAGTAGTTTCAAAAAGTGGTTTTGGGCAGAATAATCCTTATTTATAAATCAGACATTTTGGTAGTTGACTAATTGCAAAGAATCAAATAATGGCCCCTGTTTAGTGACATCAAGGTGTATTAAATACATGTCAGTAAAACAGTGGACATACATGTTAGTAATGCCAATAAGAACATATTTGCCGAATGTTCTGCAGCAGCACAGACCTCTGTTTGCGACTGCGGTGCAGGCGTGCTGGCTCGTCCGCCCGTGCCTTGAACACGGACTTGAAGATGGGGATGAATTTGTTGAAGAGCACAGCGGACACGGTGAAGTCTCGCTCCAGTTTGTGGGTGCTGCGTCGGAACTCGTGGGAGAGACAGGCCATGTCCTGCCACTTCTTCATCTTATTGAAGAACTCCGACAGGCTGGGAGACACATGGAGTTAAACATGGATTTAAACATGCAGTTAAACATGGTGTCTGCCTTGCACTGTGTGGAGGAGTTCCAGTATTGATAACAGCCACACAATACGTTTACATTGGCTCTGGGAAAATCAGGCATGGGCGGATTTGGTATGGGCGACAAAACGTGGGTGGAGTTTGGTTGTCACGCCTCCAGGCTGCATGTCCCACCTACTGCGCTGTGACTGGATAACAAGATTTGATTGACACATTTTTTTCAACCCTGGTTTTACCAGTCCCAATGAGCATTTTAATGTGCGTGCGATGCATGGACGCTTTGTTGGTTCTGGCTCGCCAAGCTAGATGAAAAGGGTAGCACCATTCACCATGAACAAAATTTGAAATGTCAATATATTCTATTAAATCGATTTTTAAATGTGTTTTTGCATGATGAATCACAGGGAATACTTTGTCTGGTTATTAATCACCAAAAATATCCTATTTTATCTTATCTTCCATATTTCTGCACCTCGTCACGGATCGAAGCAACCATAATGGTTTTCACCCACACACATAATGAAAAATGGAGACAAGAGCAGGGTTGAGGGTGCGCATAGTGAGAAACGCAAGGAATACAAATTGTGACATCACAGGGGCATTGTACAAAGCATGTCCCAGAGTGTTGACACACAAGCATTTGTGCAAGGAAAATGGCAGCCAACTTGGAAGATGTTATGCTTTGTATGAAAGTAAATGTGTATGCTTTATCTTGAAAAATAGACAGGGAGAGGTGAGAGAGTGATACTGAAACCTGGATGATTGAAACTTTTGAAATCTGTTGGTAGGTGTAACCAGGGCTTTGAACCGGTTCAAGGAACAAAAACGAAAACCGGAAACGTTTTGTATTTTCCAGGGAACAGAAACGAAACCGGAAACGTTATTATTTTTTATGTTTCGGAACAGGAACAGTCATTTAAAAATAATGTTAACTGGTTAATACCGGTTTTATTTTGTTCCTCAAAGGAGTGCACTTTGGGATAACTTCAAAAATAAAACAAGAGTAATTTTAAAATCTATGATAAAGCAGTGAAGTATGAAGCGAGCGTCACAGGACTTTCTGCAGCGTGTTGTTGTGGGTTCGCACCCACACACAACGAGACGTCTCTGTAGTGAGTCGTTGTGGGTTCGCCCCAACATATATTAAATAGCATTAAACAGCTGACAGGAACGAAATTAACCGTTCCGGAAACAATATTTTTTTGTTCTAACCGGTTCAGGAACGTCAATTTGTAGGTGGAACTCATAACCGGAAACGTTATAATTCTGTTTCTGTTCGGAACGAACCGATTGGGAAAAAATATCGGTTCAAAGCCCTGGGTGTAATACAGTCAGCCGTCATCACCTTTGCTGTGAGCAGTTCAGCAGACGGGTCAGTGACACATAGTTCCCCTCTGATGAACCCTTCCCCACCGTGGGCACGGAGGAACGACAGGCCACGTACAGGGCACACGCCAGCCAGTGCAGTTCACAGCCCTGGAAGGAGAGGAGGGTGTCGCACATTAATTAAGATCAGCAAGACATGCAATATGGTCACCATCACCAAATGTGCTCAATGTCGTATAACTAAAAAAGGAGAAGAGCTAAAAACTCTTTAGGGTGGATTCCCCTAATGTGGGCCATTTCTGCAACTTCCTTATGTGAGACAGTGAAATGTAGTGTTGAACAGTTGAACTTAATGTTAGAGACATTACTATAGTTTGTTAGTTTAGGGAGGAGCCAGAGACGCTGGAGCTTAGGTGTCCCACATTAGGCACTGGCAGTGGCCCACATTAGGGCAAGCCACCCTATATGACATCCGAGTCTAAAGTCTGAATCTTCAATTTGTGATTACAGCAGGATATTTTGTGGGCCTTCAATGTGGATGATTGAAAATGTTGTTTCCATGGCACGATTCAACAAAGCGAGACACTTTACGCTTCCTGCGTTCAGCAGGATTGCAAGTCGCGCCCCATACAAGTAACCAACTTAACCTACTAGTCTACTTTATTTTAAATAGTTATAATGTGTAAATGTGATAAATTGTTAATTATTTCTTTAAAGTTATTACTGTTTACTGAATAGTTATTACTCTATTAAATGATTATAGTGGAAGGGTGCTAGAAAGTATTTTATGGGCAAGATAACTGGAATTACAGCAGGCTCCTCAGCATTTGTATAGAGAACGAAGAAGTGAAAGTCAGAGCAAAACGAGCCATTGAACCATATGAGGATCTGCTAATCACAGTCAAAAAAAGAAAATTAAAAATGGTACGGACATGTCACATGATCCCAAGGCCTCTCAAAAGCTCTTCTTCAAGGCACAGTGCCAGGTGGAAGAAGGAAAGGAAGACAGAGGAAGCGATGGTAAGATAACTTGTCCAAGAGTGGACAAGTTGCAGGCTGAGTGACTCCATGCAAGTGGCCGAGGACAGAGAGAGATGGAGAGAGCTAGCTGTAAAGTCTTCAGTGGTGCCCCAACAGTCAGACAGACTAGAGGAGTGATGATGATGAATTAAGAGTTATATGAACTCCTGCCTTCTCCTCCACACTGTAGTTATGGTGGATTGCTCTAACGTGGGCCCTTTTTCGCAGCTTCCTAATGTGGGACAGTTAGTTTCCTAAGGTGGAACAGTGTAATGTAGTGTTGAACAGTTGAACTTAATGTTAGAAACATTACCATATTTTGCGTTTACTATAGTTTCACTGACATTCATCAGTTCAGGGAGGAGCCGGATACACTGGAGCTTGGGTGTCCCACATTAGGACAATCCACCTTTTGATCCACCAGTGAAATTTTGTGTTGAACAGTTGAACTTAATGTTAGACACATTACCACAGTTTGCTCTCACCCTGGAGCTTAGGTGTCCCACATTAGACAGTGGTCCACATTAAGGCAAACCCACCCTAAATGACGTGTCTCCTACCTCCAGAGTGTAGTTGGTGGAGATGTTCTGGAAGCTGGTCCAAGCCCGGCTGGCCGCCTCCTCGTCCATGTTCAACGCTCGGCACAACTCGTCGAACGCGGCTTTCGCCTTTTGCTGCTGCCCTGCCCCGTCTTCGTCGTCGCTCATGTTTGTCGACGCGGTAGTTTGTTAAAAAACGTCAAGGAATAATTTTTAAAAATCACCCGGGCGTTGTGCTTAACAACGCGCTGCCCAGTAGCGGTCGTGTTGTTCGGCGGTCGTGGAGAAGACGGGAACACAGCGCGCTGGTACAGCCATTTAAACGGCCAGCTAGAGTGACAGCTACGAGGTTGCGTAGCGACGCTACGCCGTCAGCGCAGCGTGACGGAGGAGGCGGGGCGGTGACGACATGTTTCGCCGCAGAGCTACTTCGTGAATACTGCATGGAACCACGCCCCCGGTTACGTTGTTGTCAAAACAAGCCCCGCCCCTGGACATGACATCACGTGATTTAAAGGTCCAGATGCCGCATTCACACAAGACGCTTCAATAGCAGTGCGTTCTTTTGCAACATAGTTCCATGAACGGATTTTAAAAGTAAAGAAATTGATTACTTTCAGTTACTTTTAGATTACATTTGCACACAACTTGAATTTCATCAACATATTATTGAAAATCTGTATTTTGTGATTCTCGATTTCTAAAGTCAGCATGGATTTAGGCTCTAGAAATACGGGCAGCATGTCATCTGAAATAGCATGTTGTCACTTGATGAAAGAGGTTCTGCTGCATGCACATTTACAAAGTTATGTGTGGAAATGTTTGATGTTGTGGGGGTGGTGGTTGGTGCTTCTGCCATCTGTTTGGGCTGACGCTAATTATTGCTACCACTGTGCTTTGCAGTGCGGCGAGAGAACGCCCCGCCCCCCTCTGTGCCCGATTCCATTGGAATCGGGCGAGAAAACACTACGGGAAACTGGAGGTACGTAGCCACATAGTCCTCGCTTGCACCAACTGGTTGTGTGTTGCACCAACTGGTTGTGTGTTGCACCAACTGGTTGGAGTGTGTTTCTTCAAAAAAAAGTGTGATATGATTATCACACACATCTCTACGGCCTTATTGTAGTTCCTGGATTGTTGGCCAAGGGTTTGGTGGTCGGGATGCAGGGGATGGGCTGCTGGGGACTTAATTTCTGTGTCTAGCGACCCCTCCCCTGCAGAAGTGTGATGGTGGATTGTGGATGGTGCAACAGGCTGGCAGAACCACCCCATCGTGTGGCACTGGGTCAGTACTGTGCCCATGTTGCAATAACTTGTTTAGCGAAACATTGTGTACCATACTGTAACACCTGTACTGGTGTACTGGTTTATTATAACTCGTGTAGCGAGACATCTCAGATTGTAATTTGTGGTTAGGCTTAGTTGTTATTTGATGCTGTCACGGGGTGAGTCGAAGCCCGAGTGGCAAGTGGCAGTGTCATTTATTTCTTCATTTTCTTTTTCCCATTAAGTTCCACGTAAAGCGGTCATGGTAAAAGGCTACACCAGCTGCTAGAGAAGGGCGCTGTCAGAAGGAAGCAGCAAGGTGTGCAACAGTAGCCTCCTAAGCACAGCAAGGCTGCTGGATGAGGTGGGAAGGTGTTGAGAGGAGGAATATCACGTGGAACGATATGTGTAACATGGAGTCAAACAGGCCAAGTTTCATCATTAGAGCCACATATGACGTTCTGCCTTCTCCAACCAACCTGCATGTCTGCTATGGAGAGGTTCCAGCCTGTCCCCAGTGTGCAGCCCCAGCAACCCTTAAACAGTTCTTGGTCGGCTGCAAGACCAACACAAGGAAGATACACCAGGCGACACAACCAGGTGCTGAAGTGCCTGGCTGGCGAAATGGAGAACAGGAGGACAGCCATCAATGCCATGCCTCTAAACACCAAGACCACAGATCCAAGAAAAACAACCTTCGTTCGGGAAGGGGAGAAGAGGGACCAAGTCATCTGCCCGGATCCAGGTCCACTGAACGCAGCTCGGGATGGGGAAATGCAGGTGGACCTCACCCAGAGGCTCACTTTCCCACCCGAAATTGCAGTGACCAGCCTATGCCCAGACCTGGTCCTCTGGTCCAAATCCTGCCAGCGTGTGTTCATTGTGGAACTGACCATGCCATGGGAAGATGCCATTGATGAAGCATTTGAGTGGAAGAGACTGCGATATGACAAACTTGCAGCTGAAGCAGAGGGGCGGGGCTGGAGTGTGAAGGGGTGGCTAGTGGAGATCGGCTGCAGAGGTTTTGCAGCCAGGTCCATCACAAGGTTCCTGGAGGAAGTTGGGATCCGAGGGCAGGCTCAAAGGAAGGCAATCAAAGAACTTGCCACAACAGCAGAACGGAGCACTCACTGGCTATGGTTGAAACAGAAGAATGCAGTATGGGCTGCCAAGTGACTGTGTGGTGCCACCATACACCCGGGGTTGATCAACTCGTGGTGGGCCAACCTCGACAGACGGTGTCTTGTTATAAGTGGCTGAAACACCCAATGATGTTGTGCCAAACAACTGATATTGTGGCACCACGTGATCATTGAAAACCCCACCCACCCAAGAGTAGAGGACATATCCAATGATGGGCAATAGCTGTCCTGAAAATTAGGAATATATAACATCTAGTCCTATTAATAAGTTACAGTATTGATGGCCGATGAGAGTATATGTCACTCCTGTCAAATTAAATAAATACAATGGTAATATTTCAGATTTCTGCACAAAATGTGGCAAAAAGGGAACACTGTTTCATTGTGTTTGGCAATGTAATATGATCAAATCTTTCTGGAATGAGGTTAAAATGGCAACAATATTTTAAAGACTATTCGATTGGCTCCAGGGTTATATATTTTAGGATGGTATCCAACACAGAAGTTTGGCCTGCCGAGGAATGTAATGATCACTTTCTATCCGGTGATCATCCAGTCTGTCCTCTGCGCCTACATCATAGGGGTGGGTGTAACTCGGTTGGTAGAGCGGCCGTTCCAGTGACTGGAGTGTTGAAAACCAAAAGGTTGGTGGTTCGAATCCCACCTCCGGCATTGGTGAGCGCCCCCTTTACAGCGTCACTGTAAAGCGCTTTGAGTGCCACTATGTAGTAGAAAAGCGCTATATAAATGGAAATCTTTCCTTTCTTTATCACCATCAGGTATACAGCCCTGCATCCAAAGCAGACAGATGCAGACTGCAGCGGGTGGTCAAGACTGCCGAGAGGATAAGTGGATCCCCTCTACCTGCCATGCACAATCTGTTCGAGTCCAGAGTCAAAGGGAGGGCACAGAACATAGCAACTGACCTCTCTCACCCCGCACAGCACCTATTTACTCAATTCCCCTTTGCAAGGCGCCTCAGAGCTCTGCTCACCAGAACTGCCAGATACAGGAACAGTTGTTTCTTCACCCTAGCTGTCTTCCTTCTTAACATTGAGGGGAGGACGTGCCACCTCACACGCCGCACAGTAGTGTGAGTGGCGGTTGACTGGTCATGCTGTCCTTGTAACTTGTGAACTTGTTACATTCTAACTGTGTCACTTTATATGACCTATATCTTATTATTTTACTTTATGTATTTATTACTTCTGGCTGTGTAGTTTTGTTGTTATTTTTTGGACAATGCCACTACTGTATATTTGTTCTACTATGCTGTTATTTTCTATTGGAGTATGTTCTCACAGTGTATTTTATCTTTTTACTATGTTATATGTACTGTACCAGGGCATGTACCAAATGTCCGAAGTCAATTTCCAGTGTGTTTCGGCATGACTGCCAATAAAAGCGATTCTGAGTTTACACGTGAAAAATGTAATGCATTTATCTTGTCCAGCCTAACAAATGCAACTCCAAACTAGGCCTGTAGACTCGTCCCAAAGGCTAAAGGTATAGCTAAAAAAAAGCTAAAAGAAGTTGGATTAGGGTCAGAAGACCAAACAGAGCCTTAAGCCCCTATTGAATCCTAAAAGTGTTGTCTAAAATCTGATCAGCTAATGAACCTACCCTAGAGGATTGACACACCGAATCTGGGACAATTCATCTGTCCAATTTATTGAGTTAACACGAAGGATGTTTGCGGCACACACAAAATGATTGTATCGTTTTGACTCTCCGCGTTTCTAGGATATTAATTAGTCATAGATGTGAGTTTGGTTACACAAACTCATATGCAGTGATCTTCACCCCTATTTGGGTCCGTGGAGCTGAGTTACACTTTTTTTCCACTGGTGACGCAGCTCACGCAGCGCAATTGTGTTCACGAAGCTGCGTTAAAATCTTTGTTCCCATTGCAATCCAACGCAATGCCTCGACACAGTGAGCTGAACTCAAAGTTGACTTTGCTCAGAGCACCAGCAGATACATCACTTTCCCTTTTTCTCTAGCTGTTTTTGTGTGTATGTGTGTGTGTGTGTGTATGTGTATGCTTTTTAAAATAACAACTGCTTTTAAAACCAACATTTGTAACAAATGATGATGTTCGAGAGGGAGAGAGAGAGAGACAGAGGAAGAAAGAGAGAGAACACACAGTGAAAGTCGGCAATGTAATAATAATAATAATAATAATAATAATAATAATAATAATAATAATAATAATAATAATCATAATAATAATAAAACCTGCGTGTTTGTATGTGTGTGTGTGTGTGTGTGTGTGCGTGTGCTTATGTTTGTGTTTGATCCAGATTCTGAGTCACACACCGCGTTTATATGGTCAAAGCATAAATATAATTAATAAAGATGAGATATGATTTTTGTCACACATAGATACATTGCAAGATTCATATCGAATAGGTGGCATTTTCCTTCAACTCAGTTAACTCACCGGGACTGCCTCTGTGGCACAGTCGGCAATACTGCTTCATCCAGCCCCGTTCACTCTTGTGCTTTGTCTCACAGTGCACGCAGC